>JALPQI010005516.1:0-64447 GCA_025490895.1 Thaumatotibia leucotreta
GTAGAGGTGAATAATTACACACACATCAAAATGAAGTACTACTTAATTGCAAAAAAAATTGTGAATGAATGAATCACTTGCGTCAAAATATTGAAGCAAATCCCTTGAACAAACTTTTTGGCCAATCTTACAGTTGCAATCGTGTTTGCTGTCAGTACAAAAAAAGAACACTATAATTTCACATTCCCCGTGCGTTTACATGACATGTTGATGTGTGCGTAACCTCAACTCTCGCGGAACTATCTATATGTAAAATAGACTTTTCACAAAATTCTTCATACAAAACGCCAATTTCATAGGTAATGACCTAATATGATGTCGAGAAAAAGCGTACAGTTCTTACAAAAAGTATTTACTTTTTTTGCACCAATGCAAAACACTTACCAGTTATGTGCATGCATTATTGAATGAAATCGATCCCCTGTTCGTTATAAATAGCCTGAAAATATTTACCTTAGAATAGAACTTATGGAATGGATTATGGGATAATAATAGAGTCTCACAAACGAGTGACGAAGCAGAAATTGTAATAGTTCGAGATGTGGAGTGGACTGAAAGTGGATCGATTGCAAAAAAAATTACATAGTATAAAAAACACGATCGCGTCAAATGTTTCATTCAGTTTGTCACAGAAACTAAATGGTATACTCTGTCTAATAACCTTGGCAGTAAAAAAAGGCGGCAAAATTTAAAATAATGTAGGTGCGTATTGTTATTCGCTCATGGAAAATTCTAATTTGTCCCTTTAGTACCGTTTGGTAGCCAGATTTGGTAACTGGCTGCCAAATGGGAAATATGGTTTATCGCCTGGTAGCCAGCTGTGAAATGGTAATAAATTTCCCATATCATAGCCAGATTTAGTACAAACCTCGGTAAAGATAAGTCCCGATTGAAAGCCAGTTAGGTACCTATGGGGATTTTATTCCCATTTCGAAGCTGGTTTCGAAACTTTGGCTACCAAACGGTATACTAATTTATCGCCTTTTTCCACTCTCTAAAGTTGTTACACAAAATTTTACATTTTTTTTTTTGCTTAGTACCTACCTAGAGCAAATGTTATAATCCAATTTTTCACTTCCAAAGCTTACATTAGGTGTTAACGCCCAAATACACGTAACCTGCCCTGAATTTAAAACGTAAAGGTGTCTCAATCTTGCGACCTCTCCGGCTTTCCCCATTCCAACTCAAAAAGGATTACCCACCATTCTCAGATCTTACAAATTGAATCTTAAATACACAGTTACAGTGTTAAAATTCCCTGTTATATTAGGTGTTACATAAAAGATTATTAGAACACGGGTACATTATTGTTAGTTTTATGTCGACATCTTTGCATGTGTATCTAGCACGCCCTGGGGGCGAGTTGGACCTTTTCTTATGCGATCAAATTTAGGGCGCGGATCTACTGTTATTGAATAAAATCAGCTAGAAAGCTGACCCGAGGATATTGTCCAAATTGTGTATGTAAAGTGTGATATTGTGAGAATGTGGATCTTTTTGATATGATTGCTTGTCGTGTTTTGTATTTTATTATATTTTCTGAATCTAATATTTTTTTGAACGTATTACGAAAAACACTCAGCTTTCGCGGCTGATGCCTGTACCTCTCGGCCACTCGGTCTTAAGACACATCCCGAGGGGCCCCGAGTGGCCGAGGGGTACAGGCATCAGCCGCGAAAGCTGAGTACGTGGGTTCGATCCCCACCTCGGACATTAGGTGATCTTGGTCGTTTTTCTTTGGTATATGACATCTAATATTTATAATTAATATTATTTTCTTTTTTAATTGCATAAATTTATAGGTTAGTCTTTTTTCAATTTCATGAAAAAGTAAAGTATTTTTTATTATTGAAGAATGTGGGAGTAGGAACAGGATTACATCATCAAGAGATATTTTTTAATTATGATTGCCACATGTAGTTTAGTTAAGCTTTTCTACAGCAGTACTTTAATATGTAATCCATATGAATGATTGAAAAATGAAAACACTTATAGACTTTTTAATAATAATTGTCTATTGGATTCCCGCTTATTTATAATTACGAGTATTATGAACAACCCTAACGATCTTTTGGATTTTTGTACAATATTATCAGACAACACTGCTAAATTGTTTTTGAGCGATTAAACGGGGATTAAACGGTTTAATTAATGATAAGTAACAGTCGCGAAAAAAAAATTGAGGTTCTTAAAATGTTCGGATCTATAATTTTACTTCGTCGTGTTTTATGAGTGATCCTAAAACGTGGTAGTTATAGTAGGTAGGTACACAATTATTTACTAGTGTAGAGTTTTAACACAACATCCCTATTTCTGGTAGTAAAGTTTTATTAGACACAATTAATCCTATTTTTACTTTAAGGACACAGAAAACAAATAAATACTCTTACAAATAATCTATCATCATACCTTGAAAAAATATCTCCTCTCCGCAACGAAACAAAGTTTATATTCCCATGTCCTACTTAAATTAGGACTTAAATGATTTCGGTACAAGGCTTACCGCGAACACCAAGTATCGTACATTTCGAGCATCTGTCCTTGTCACTCCGATGAACACTTCATTGGGGTGACAGAGACAAAAACTGAAATTTTTCGATTTTCGATGTTTTTGGTAGACGTAAATAACAGTACTTTTTTATGAAGTGTAAACTTTTAATCGCTCTTTGCCGCTGAGTGTGGGAGCGTGCAGCTGACGAAATGAAGCCGTATCATGAGTTGTTACAATAAAAAAGTGTATATAGTACATTACGACACAAGTGCGAACAGGAAATCCGAAACGAGTGGCGATGTTTACAAACACGACCAAAGGGAGTGTTTTAAATAGACCCGAGTTACGAATTTCCTTTTTGCACGTGTCTCATACGACGTTTTTTAGTGCAGATGGCCCTCCAAAGTTTTGGACCTGACGTAAAATGAGCCACTTCACTAGCGCGTAAAAAGGGCACCATCTGTACTAAAAAAAAATAAAAATCAATTTTAGTTGGTCAAGAAGATCTGCTGGGAGACCACCGACAAGATGGTCCAACGACATCTGCCAAACCGCAACAAAGCAGTGAATGCGACTAGCATAGGACCGAGGAAAATGGCGTAATAAAGAAGAGGCTATACCCAGCAGTGGGTGGACACGTGCTGAATAGATAGTTGTTCCACAAAATGTCATTTTGATAGTAATTGTGACAGTTTTTTTACAGGTGGGCAATGTTACCCTAGGGCTACTGCTACCTGTGGTTACGATAGTGCGTCACGCTCGCTCCAATGAGTAGCTGACGGCGACGTACCGTACCATGATTGGGCAAGTAACGTTTATGTTAATGTTTAGTCGATTCGTAAAGTACCACGCTCACTACAACACATCTGTAGCCGTAGCATGAGTTTAACAAGTAATGTTTTCTTAAGGGCCTTATCACACTTGCGATTTACAAGCGATTTGAAAGCGAAGCGTACGTGCGTCGCGTGCCCGTAATCAATTCGCCGCGATGGCATTGCGATTACGCCGCGATCGCCTAAAGGTGCGTTTAAACCAAAAGAGCATACGCTGTTCTATCCCCATACTCTACGAAATTCGATCGATACACGAAACGTGATTCGTTGATTTCGTAGAGTGGGGGATAGAACAGCGAATGCTCTTGTATGAGTCTCTTAATCTTAGTCTTGGCTTCTAATCTGAGTCTTGGACAGTCACTTACATAATGGATGCGCAGCGAGTTCGCCGCGTTAAGTTTTGGAATCCACTGTGTAAGTGACTGTCCAAGACTCAGATTTACTGACGGCTGCGCAGCGTAAATCGCAAGTGTGATAAGGCCCTTAGGGCATGGTGTCGCGATTACGCCGCGACAAGAGTTGGTATCCATTATGTAATAATAAATCTTATTAGTGACTGTCCAAGACTCAGATCACTCTGAGCGATTTACTGACGGCTGAGCAGCGTATTCGTTACGGGCACGCGACGAACACGCCGCGCGTACGCTTCGCTGTCAAATCTCTTGTAAATCGCAACACTAACTGTGATAAGATCCTTAGCATTTACTATGCTCGCTCCAGTACATCAGAGCGAGTGCGACAGATTGCTTTACTTATCGAGTAAACAGTAACGCAAACCTTCTATGCCAACTCATGGTACGGCGTACGGCTACTGAACGAAATGAACGAAACGAACGTTTTCATTAAGGGAATGGGAAAGAATTATGGGATAAAATACGGGACTAATCTACTTTCTTTATTCTATCGCTGTAAAAATAAATTCCACTAGAATCAGGAATAAAAGATTTACAGCGTTTTGTGCGAACCGGTGGCCGTTGGGCCGTTGGTGAATCGACCTAGATATAGTTCGAAAGCTCCTGGCTATAGTTCCAAGCTAAATTGAAAAAAAAAGTGGGGGAATTTTTTATATTAATTTCAGTGCAGGTTATGCGAAAGCTCTTCATTAATGATAAAAAAAATGGAGAAAACCAGAAAGACAATTTCCATATTTAGTTATTATCTAGTAAACAACTTTCATACCTAAAAGTGGATAAACATAAACTGGCTTACCTTTGCTGCTTCCTGATTAAAACTACAGCATACCCCTTACTAGAATGTCAGAAAGCTGATTTCCAAATAAAACCACGAAGGATGAATAGGCTGTAAGGATACTGGATTAAAGTTGTGGTTTAACGGTATCAAAATAACTATCCAGTGGTTTTCATCCATCACCTGACAACTGTCAGAACAGAATACAAGCTAGACAACTTACCTAGTCTATTTCCTAGACAAGAATTACCAACACACCTCACGTCCATGGGTGATTAATGATCCTCTCCCTGGAGAACTATCCTTCTCACCGAGAAAATTGGCAACGGCACTTTATAAAATATTCCCGCGGGGAACTGGGAAGTTTCCGCACTATTGGGGATTATGGTAGAAGAAACAGGTTGGGAGAAGTTTTAAGTTCCGTGGAAAGGTGGTATAATAATACACAGTGTTTTTATTGATTTCCGTTAAATTAAAGGGAAGCTTATTTAGGTCAAAAATAATCAATTTGTCTAAGAAACTAGTATCTTAATTCTTACTGTTATTGAGTTATTCAAAAATAAGTTTAATGACTGAACAAGTGTATTGCAACCTTTATTACATCCTAATGAAACTTATTTTGACATGTGCCGTCAGTCGCCTGAGATCTTATTGTTAAGGTTCTCTCACACTTACCATTTCATTTATTATGTATGAAAACGAAAAAAATTTTTTTTTTTCGAATTCAACTAAAAGCAATATACCAGGTAGCTCCAATTTACGTACCAAGCAGCCTGTTAAATTTAACGGAATTAAACAAAAACACGGTGTATATGATCTAAACTTGTTTTAACATAAGCACGGTACTACTAGGACAATATACGCAGGCAAATACAAGGTGCCTAGAATGTCCTAGAATTTTTACGAAGACAACACACTCAAGAGATTACCCGAGTACAATACATTGACGTCATCACTGCGCCTAAAAATGCTTTCTTAAAAGCTATTAAAGCCAGCCTCCGTAGCCTAGTTGGTAGTGACCCTGCCTACGAAGTTGGAGGTTCCGGGTTCGAATCCCGGCGAGGACAAATATTTGTTCCTTGGTCATGGCTGTCTATGTATTTATTTAAGTATCTATATGTGTATTTATCTATTATATTTATCGTCGTTTGGTACCCAAGGGCTAGGTACTAGGTTGATTTGTGTAAGATGTCCTAAGATATTAATTTATTATTTATTTATTTAAATGTATTTCTTCGACGTCCTATAAAACAGCTCATCAAATTAATCACATCATCAGTCTATTTCAGTTTACTGGTCGACGTAAGCAACTCCCATAAGAAATGCAGACGCAGTGTAATATAATATAATCAACATATATTATGGCATGTGTTTCTATCGGTGGGAAGATCTGACGTTCAATGTGCTAATGCAGACGCATTAAGAGGTACTTAATGCCACACTTGCCACGCTAGGCTAGGTTGGCAATCGCAGTAGTGTGTTCACTTTCACTATGATGACGCTGCTGCCCATTGCCACACTTTTGTACAATATAAAGAAAACGATGCACTTTGCATGTACCGGTAACGTTAGGTTTTACACGACACGTAAAGCAAGCCATGAAATCCGTAAAATCATCATCGCGCCAATATATCAGTATGAGCGCAATAGAATGGTATCACGCATCGAGTAAAACCTAACGTATCTTTTTTAGAATTAAAACCAACGTGAGACTCAAACATATTTATATATTTAGCTGACAAGTCGGGCATCGGTCGCGGGTATCCATGATGAGGATCTTCTAAATGGATCGAAGAATGTCGAGCAATTATAGACTTAAATTACGTGAGTATTGAGTAACTCGTTTGCTAAACATTTAAATACCTAACGTATCCTTTACTTTCTGACTCATGGTGCTTCTTCAGTTCAGTGATACTTCAATCCCTCAGTCGACTCTTACGACACCCATAGCAAAAGTTGGTGCGGTGACAAATGTATATTATTTACTGCCGTCATTACGCAACATGGTGACAAATTCTTACTAAGGACCAAAGTTACTTCAGTCACTATGCGGCCGTTTGACACCTCATATGATGGAGGATCATAAGATCATTTCTACACAGTAAGCTCTTCAAGATTTTTCCAAATGTAAGTTAGTGTAGTGAGTATTTTCTAAATTATTAAACCAAATGAGCGTTCAAACTCCCATATCTTTGAAGCATTACCACTATTACTTTAATAACTTAGACGTTAATACTTGACGAAGCCCTCCAAGCCGGGACTGCAGCTTAAAACTCTTAGCGAACCTTATTAACTTCATCTGCGTTTTTACGGACTTCGCGAGCTTCGGTAAGAACACTTGAGATGAATTTAAACTTGGATTTGTCTGTTTGATTTGCTAGTTAATAATTACACGTTTTAAAGATTTCCAAAATTAAAAGCTACACGCTACCGATTGTTAATAAATAACTATTTTTGTCATGTCAGTTAATAAAAAAACGTAACAATAACATTTCAGCCGCTGAAGTCTGATATATCAGACGATTGACAAGCTCACCTGTCTGATAAATAAGACAAAGGTGTGATCAAATTTAAATAATGTATATTTGTTCCATTCAAAATGCAAGCTTTGATGTGCGTGGTGTCTCTCTGAAAAGTGTCGCGCGAGGTGACTAAATATACGTGAGTACTATGATATTTTAGTCATGTGACATCCTTAACACAAATCAATCTAGTCCCATAATAAGCCCATCAAAGCTTGTGTTGTGGATATATATTATGAGTCAGTGGAGAAAAATCAAAAACTGTAGTAGATACATAATGTTGTTCTTAGGAACCAACCATGACATCGAATATAATGACTTAATGATAAGAAACAACGTTCACTGATTTTTTGTATAGATTTAATTTAGAATTTTATTTTTTTTTGCCATTATAATTATTCTTTTATAACAACATTACATTCCAATGATACCCACATCTAGTACAAACAATAAACGAATAATGATAATGCATGTTCTATGAACAAAAAATAAGCCCAGGTTCGATTTTCAAAAAAATTGAGTGATCATCCTGTTTTCTTAAAAAAATGGATCAAATAGAAATAACAGTACTCTAATTGACCTTCTTGACTTCAGATAGCCGCTTATAAGTTAGTTTGTAACTACTACGAACGACTACGAAAGAAAAATGGAACTGCTGATTAAATGGAAACGTATTTTTTATTCTCTTCAAAGCGATAGAGTTTGTACAAGCGGAAAATTACTTGCTATTGGCTATGTATCGTAAAGTGTAGTTTCAGTGTTTAACTAAGAAAATGGCGGTAAAAAAATTCTTCAAATCCGAGTTCGACTCAAGCTGCGAGATTATTTTCAACCGAATTCAAAAAAGAAGGAGGTTCTCAATTCGGTTGTAAGTTTTAAATATAATTAAATGTTTTAAACGAACGTGTTTTCACTACGCCCGACACGTTTCGAAGAGTCTCCATTATGAAGTACTGAGCCCAGGTTCAGTCCTCACGACGCTCGCAAGTTTTTTTTATGCTTACATCATCAGCCTATGATAGTCCACTGCAGGACGTAGGCCTCTCCTATTAACTATGCGTAGAGACGCATTCGGAGGTAAATGCCCACAATCGCCACACTGGGCACGCGGATTGGCGATCGCAGTAATGTGTCCACTATGATGACGCTGCTGCCCATCATCAATCTTTTATCCAATAATGGTCAGTGACACTTCAATCCCTTAGTCGACTCTTACGACACCCGAAGGAGGAATGGCGTGGTGACAAATGTATTCTTACTGCCGTCACCACACGGCCCACGACGGTTTTTTACGCTTGCTACCTCAAAACTTCCGACTGGGTAACAGATTTTGATGATTCTTTTTTTATTTGAAAGCTGATGGTTTCTGATTACTCTCATTTTAATTTTGTCTAGTTCTGACAATGGCATCTATGAGAAAACCATATAAATCTTTAATTTGCATTAAGCATGTTTGTGCACGACAAATGAACGAATAATTTAATATTACGTCAACTGATTTCGATAATTCTCTTTTAACCGACTCCAAAACAAAACGATGCGTGATACGGCAGTAAGAATACCCTTCGGGTGTCGTAAGAGTCGACTAAGGGATTGAAGTGTCACTGACCACTATTTGATAAAAGATTGATGATGGGCAGCAGCGTCATCATAGTGGATACATTACTGCGATCGCCAATCCGCTTGCCCAGCGTGGCGATTATCGGCATTTACCTCCTAATGCGTCTATACGCATAGTTAATAGAAGAGGCCTTCGTTCAGCAATGTCGTACAACATAAAAAAAAAACATTCGCGCCTAACTTTTTTTTACTCATAGACATTAGTTCTTAGGTTTTTTTTCTGTGGCTGAATGTATTGATATTCAGCCACAGAAGCCTATTACCTAGTGTCACAATTTGACATTTCAAAACAAAAGACAGTTTGTTTGCAGTCCTAGGTGTGAAATAAATACATGAAATCTCTTTACATTATTATCATCTTAGCACATAACACCGGATACATAATATTTCTGGGTTTAATTTAAAGTAAGTAACATCAACATTCCGTAGCAAGTTTAAGAAAAAGCTTTTAATGTTTGAGGTTGTATCAAAAACACACGTTATATCCTCTCTTACGGAACTCTAAGCACGTTCAAAAATTCCATCAAGAATAATCATTAGGCACAAAGGCAGGCAACTGAACTTTCTTTTATCAGAGCCCGTTCCTCGCGCAATCTCTAAACGTGCGTGTGTCGTGTTTTAGGTATTTTTGACAGCGTAATTTATGCTTCTTTGCGTGAGAGTTGCTATTCCTTTCGATTTTATCATGGAGATAGCGCTGACCAGTGAATGTGATCTCCGTACAAACATGTAAGAAAATAGATCGATTGAAGGGTCCATGGAAAAATACTCATGTTCAGTGCTTAAAAGAATTAGGGCAAATTCTGTGAATTGGAGGAAAAACCACATTACTTATAACAGAATAAGGTGTGCCTTATTCTGTTAAAAGTGAGGTAGTTTTTCTTTCGGTAATTTGAATTGAATAGACATGTTCTTTACGTGGAGCCATCGATTGTAAAAAAAAAGTACGTAAGGCCTTAATCAAAAGAAAATCACAATCGCGTCATTTGCGTTACGAAAGTTAGTCAAACTAATTATAGTGTCTACTATGTCAAACAACCTTTGGCATTAGAACCTTACATAATTCCTTAGATAAAAAACTTCGTAACACTAAAATTATGGCGTTTAATTTATTTGTAATAAAGGCCTTTAACTATGTAAAATTTTTTGGCAATGGACTAAATGAAGACAGATTGTAAAAAAACATACTTAACTAACAATTAAGTCTCAATCAACTCATGATAAGAATATTTATCTCCGCGATTTTTTGGGTGTCTCCATAGTGGATCTTACTCAGCGTGACCATCCCTAGTATCCAGAATGACAGAGAAAAATCTCCGAAATTTGTGGATTTCATAGTTCGCGGTAGGGCCGATGTTCACTCTTGCTCCACGACCCAGATGTCACCCTGTATTTATGATAAACTAACGATGAAATGTCACCGCGGGGAGTTTAACACTGTAGAGTAGACTAGAGCCGATCGCTCGCTCGCGCTTCGGAACACGTCCGCACGCGCGGCACGTCTCACGCAGATATTTCACATGCACTGAACACTTTAGATAGCTGACGGGGGTACAAAACAAATACGAAAATATACCAACTAAAGGACATGTTAATGGTAGATGGGTCGAAATATTTTTCGTTGTCTTGTTTCAATACCACTCTGTCACGGCATTAGTTGCTATTTCGACCCAGTATAATAAAAAAATCCAGTGCACTGGTATTTCTTTTTCACACTAGATTTTAATCCATACATCAGAAATTGAAAATTAATCATCATTTCACAAAAATCAGCACTGCGTCACGTTTTTTAGGGACACAAAATAAGACAACGAAAAGAATTTTGACCCAGATAGGTTACTTGCTTCTATAAATATATTTTCATCACACTTGCTGTCTAAGCGCGCCATTGTTTGCGTGCATCGCGGGACTAATAGAAAAGTGAAATTTCTTAGGGAATCCTAAAAATATATTTTGTCTTATAACTTATTTTTTGGCCGATAGTTTGATGAAAAACATTGTATGCGGGTCAAAATTCTTTTCGTTGTCTTAATTTGTGTCCCTAAAAACGTGACGCAGAGGTGACTTTTGTATGAGATGATGTTTTGTTTTTAATTTCCGATGTATGGATTTAAATCTAGCGTGAAATAGAAATACGAGTGCTGCGGATTTTTTTTAACTTAGTCGAGATAGCAACTAAAAGCGTGACAAAGTGGTATGAAACAAGACAACGAAAAGAATTTTGACCCATGCATCAAGGTCGGTAAGAGGCATACTAACTCGAGTCATTAAGAGCCCCCCGACTGCGGCGTCAGGCTTTTAACACTCTCGTCAGTAATACCGTGCTTATCTCCCTAGGTGCACAATGTACTATTAAACGATTAAACTCATGTGTCACTACGCGCGACATGTTTCGGTGAGCCTAGGTCAGAACTGAGTTTAGGTATCAAGAACTGAATTTATTCAATGCCTGATGTTTCTACCTTTTGGACTAAGGACTAGCTAAATTTAATCTATGTACATAAATTGTAGTTCGGAACATAAATATATAATATACTCGTACAAAACAATCTGTATGACCCGTATTTATGATAGACTCACGATGAAATCTCACCATACCTAGTTGAACACTGAATTGTAGACAGGGTCACTTTACACACGAAAGTAAATAATTATGTCCATTAGCAATGAAATTGGGTAGTCTAGAGCCGATCGCTCGCTCGCGCTTCGGAACACGTCCGCACGCGCGGCACGTCTCGCGCAGATATTTCACATGCACTGAACACTTTAGATAGCTGACGGGGGTACAAAACAAATACGAAAATATACCAACTAAAGGACATGTTAATGGTAGATTTAAGTTACTTGCTTCTATAAATATATTTTCATCAGTTTCATCACACTTGCTGTCTAAGCACGCCATTGCTTGCATGCATCTCGGGAGTAATAGAAAAGTGAAATCCCTAGGGGATCCTAAAAATATATTTTGTCTTATAAGTCTTATAACTTATTTTTTTGTCCGCAAGTGTGATTAAATAGTACATTGTGCATCAGGGGAGGTAAGTACGGAATTACTAGCGAGAGTGTTAGAAGCCCGACGCCGTCAGGCGGAGGGCTTTTATGACTCGAGTTAGTATTCCGCTTACCGACCGTGATGCATGCAATGTTTTTCATTACACTTGCCGACAAAAAATAAGTTTTAAGACATAATATTATTAAATGACGTACTGACATTTCTGTTACTCCTTAGGGAATATCACTTTTCTATTACTCCCGCAATGCATGCAAGCAATGGCGCGCTTAGATAGCAAGTGTGATGAAAATATATTTTCATCACACTTTCTGTCTAAGCGCGCCATTGCTTGCATGCATTGCGGGAGTAATATGAAAGTTAAATTCCCTATGGAACCCTTACAATATATTTTTTCTTATAACTTATTTTTTTGTCCGCAAGCGTGATGAAAAACATTGTATGCATCACGGTCGGTAAGAGGCATACAAACTCGAGTCATTAAAAGCCCCCCGACTGCGGCGTCAGGCTTCTAACACTCTCATCAGTAATACCGTGCTTACCTCCTAGGTGAATAATGTACTATTAAACGATTAAACTCATGTGTCACTACGCGCGACATGTTTCGGAGAGCCTAGGTCTCCATTATCAAGAACTGAGTTTGACTGTTTATATAGTACATTGTGAATCAAGGGAGGTAAGTACGGAATTACTAACGAGAGTGTTAGAAGCCCGACGCCGGCTTTTATGACTCGAGTTAGTATTTCGCTTACCGACCGTGATGCATACAATGTTTTTCATCACAATTGCCGACAAAAAAATAAGTTTTAAGACAAAATATTATTAAACCACGTACTAGCATTTCTATTACTCACTAGGGAATTTCACTTTTCGATTACTCCCGCTACGCACGCAAGCAATGGCGGGCTTAGATAGCAAGTGTGGTGAAAATGTATTTATAGTTATTATGCCTCACATAAGTTTAAATTAAATTCAATACTTGTTTCTATCTTTTGGACTTAGACTCGAGTCTAGCTAGAGGTACCTAAGGTCATGTGGGGCAAATGAAACTATGAGGTAAATCCGACTAATTAAAATCACCTACTCTTAATTTGTAAAAAGATCATACTTACCTACTATTGTATTGTGCTGCTTTTGAAATAAATCAAAGAATGTTCTAATTACCTCATAGAACGTTGGATTTGACCCGCATGACCTTATAAGTTATTGGTAACTCAACACTAAAACGCACTTAAACGCATATTGTTGCGCGTAGTGACTAAATACACGTAAATTTAACCGTTTAATTACTTAAGTCACTGGCTACCTACTAATACTACTACTCTAACCTTTCTAATATTAGTACCAGTAAAACCTTCACAAAACAATCCGCCTATTTTAGTCCACTGCTGGACGTACGCCTCTCCTATTAACTATGCGTATAGACGCATTAGGAATATTAAACAAACGTACTTTGAGTTAAAGTTAAATCACCAATTACAAAATATTACCTAAAATTCTAGCACAGCATAAAAACTCGACAGTTTAATGAAATACCAATACCGCTTTTAATAACGAAAAAATGAAGCCTATCTCATTACCGATAAGTGAATAAGCGAATAATACTCGTACATCATCACATTTTCAATATAGCCTTCAGATTCACGCGTCATATCAAAAGAACGATTAAATTCGATGACAAAATAATCCAAACACAAAGAGCATCAAAAAGGCTTTACACCCCTCTTACATACAAGTGTAATATTCTTCTTATCACCTTTTAACCAAAAAGCAATCTAAAACATATATTATCAATGGTTTATCGTAGAGGCTCTACGAATCAGTGCTTCTACGGGCCGCGGTGGCTACGGACGTGCGCGGAGCTACGCCGAATGTTGGCCCAAACGTTTTGGAGTGTGTGCGTTGGTTCAAACATTTGTTTTGAGTGATTGGTGATTGTTGGGTTTTGTCGGCATTTGATAATGGTGAGTATTTTAGTGATTTTATAAAATTAGTTCATCAGGAATGTATCTTTAATTTTTCTTTTCCTTGTACGGAATTTTAAAATTCGTATTAAATTCTTAAGAATAAAAGTTACATATTATGTATATTTTGAAACGCCATAGGTAACATTTTTTTATCAAATACGAGTACGTTGGTGAAATTATGAAATGTATCTTGATAATTATAAAGGATTTTTAAACGCTCGGAAACTTCAAAAAGAGGCCATGAGTCAGTGATTCTGGATTTTATATTTATATGATTTTTCTTATGTTACTATGATAATTATGAAATCAATCGTATAGATACTTCTGTTTGAAATAGTTCTAATACATTATAGTTAGGTTGTAAAATATCGATTACAGAACATTAAGTTTATTTACTAATATACCGAAATCACTGACTTTTGAATGTAAACAATATATTTCATAAAATACACTGATGTGAGAACAAATTATCTAGACTAAAATTAAATAATAAAATTCTGTTGGGGTGTCTGTGGTTTTCGGTGAATGGTGAAACACGTTGTATATGGACGGTGTACCGAAATCACTTCAAATAAATATGTTTGGAGATGTAGAAAATATTACTCCAAAAATACTTTTTTGATCAAAAATCTAAGACGTAGGATTCTTTGTTCAAGTAGGCAAGAAACACTTTTGAATCGTCTTACACAATAATTATTATCAATTAACATTACAGAATTATACCAACAGCCGGTTTCAGTGCTTATTAAATAAGCACTGAACGCGGTTTATTAATAGGTATATGACCGAAAATGGTATGACATATTATCACTTCCCAAACTATTATATCCATAGTTTCATAAGACAAACGGGTCTTAGTCTGGGTATCTGCCTGCGACCACGGGTGTAACGTCATGCCCGAAACGTCAGAATATAATGAAACGTAAGTTTATGCGATTAAGACCCGTTTGTCTTTAAAATATGAAGATAATATGAATATTGTAGAATAGTTCGTTATACTTATTTGTATTGAAAGTATTTTTCTCAGTTAGGTTTTTGCTTACGTTATTTTAAATATTTTTTAAATTATGAAATTTTATTAATTCTAATCAAAAAACATAAGTGTATAATAATATGATTTTTATAGACAAAAATCGTATGTACATTAGCCAAAACAGTTTCTTTTGCGAGTGAATACCGAAAATTTTACTCTAAGGGAAAAAATAACAATATGGCTTTGAAGTATTAATAAATAGAAGAACATATAAATGTCATGTTATCTTAACATTATCATGTCCTAGCACCCACGCGTGTTTAGAAATAGCTGACTTTATTAAACATGAAGCTTCAGGGAAATCATTTAATCATAGAAATTGAGCAAGCAGTTCCTAAGAAACACGTAAAGCTTCCATCAGATATTATATCGATAATTATAATAAAAAAAATATATTATTTTAGCGATAAGACCGCCTGTTGTGTTACCTCTACCTTTAAGATTATATTTTTGTTTGTTATTTTCTTTTTTATGTTACGAGGTGTGCAATAAAGAGTATTGTATTATATTGTATATCAGAGCGGTTAGGGCGTTCACAAATATCTGAGCAGGCTGCTATTCCAGATATTTTCGAACACTGATGACCAAGAATCGGACAAAAACCCGTCATTTTGAAAACATAACCCTGTTCCAGTAGAGACTGCCTTATCTTATGATTTCAACATCAGTTATGTTATAAGATATTATTAATAATACTATCACAAAGTATCTATTTAGGATAGAATAACTATCGCAGTAACCGAAGAAGATATTATACACTCATCATCATCATCATCATATATCAGGCGAAAGGCGTCTACTGGCTGATCATAGGTCTCCCCCAAAGATTGCCACAATTACCAGTGCTGCCCCAATTATTATACACTCTATAGATCAAAATTCAATGTCGAAAATTCTAAATCGTTTATTGGTAAATAATTCACAATCATGGTGTGTACAAGTAAGGAGTTGGGATCTCCTATATATAATTATACTTTGTGATAGTGTTATTAAAAATATCTTATAACATAAATTATGTTGAAATCATAAGATAAGGAAGTCTCTACTGCATGAAACAGGGATTTGTTTTAAGCATGATGGGCGCTTGTCTGATTCTGGCTGATGGCGACTGTACAAATGAACTCCTTTAAACTTGACAGGGTAGCATTATAATTGTTTTAAAGATAAAATACAGAAAATTGCCATTTAAAAATAGTCATAACAGTTTGGTCACAATGTAGAGTAGATTTTTGACGTTTCAAAAAGGAATTTAATGTTGGTGAAAATTGTTACCACATTTTAGTTTAATTGTGCTGCGATAACCCTATGCGAGTAAAGAGTAACATATTTTATAACTTTATATTTTAACGACAAACTGAATAATATTAAACGTTAGTTTTCGAGACTAAGACCAAATTGTCGTTAAAATTTGAAACGTTTTATTGAAAGAATCGTTCATCAGACGCATCATCAGCCTATTCTAATCCACAGCTATTACATTAGGCTTCTGATAGTACAGTCAGGGGTAAAAATATATATACAATTTTAGACCTAATGCACCAGACATAAGTAAAAAAGTGTAGGTAGATATTTTTGCCCTTATTTGTACCTGTTTGTGTTCATTAGGACGTAAATCTAGGTGAAGCTAGGCAAGTGTTGACGATCGCAGTAGTGTGTCGACTATGATGACACTGCTATTTATCATCAATCTTCAATAAATACAAAACTTATACAAAATTCCTCTTATAAATCACGCTCACAAGTGCATAAATGTCTACAATATAGCAGTCCGTCTGATGTAGGTTTTAAACTTGTTGTTAGACCATCGAGTAAGGTTTTCGATTAACAGTTTTAAAAACTTAACGTCTCTAAATAATACGCCACACAAGCCTTATAATAAGGTTTGCCATCAACAGTTCTCTGGTGTGAAATGTGGTTCTTGAATAGGTTATTGGACCATAGAGTGAGGTTCTCTCTGCCCTGGTCTAGTGTTTTGCTAGTTTTCTGCAGACTTCGAAGGTTTTCGTCGAGGCGTTTCTAATAAATGAATGGTCAGTGACATTTCAATCACTTACGGCTTACGAAACCCAGTGAAAGAGATGGGGAGGTGACAAATACTTACTATCTTCACTATAGGACGAGAAATTTACCTATGTTATCGCTGTATTCGCTTCTGATACATATCAGGGTTCGTAACATCGAAATGTATTAAGTTTCTGCATAATTTCATAAGAATTTAGTGCAACCTCTTTTTCATCATCTTCATCATATCAGCCAAAAGATATTCACTGCTCAACAAAAGGTTTAGCACTAAAGTTAGTCTCGAAGGAGTGATAGTACAAAAAGAGCACTTGCATAATTTGGATACTTTCTAACGTCAAATGGACAGGTGTCTTATTGTCACGTAAAATATTGGTGTTTAACTATAATGTCGTTTATACAATAAAATAATTTTTCATGGTTTTTTAGTCGTGTCGCTTTTCGTATTTATGGACGATCTGCCTGCTCCAACGATTGACATAGTGATTGGGTCTGTGCCCGCATCCAGAGGACCTTCATCAGGTCATAAAAAAACAGAAATTTCTTCGTGCCAAACATTACTTAATGTTACAGCGTTCCTCCCGTCAGAAAAATTATAATAATTCAATGGAAGGCATCAAACCTGTCACCCTGTGGAGAATATTATTCCACGAGCAACGAAATATAATGGAGAGTGACGTAAATCCATGGAAAATTGAATTACATGGATTTTATTACATACAAATTTATTATTATTTGCCGTGTGGTGACGGCAGTAAGAATACATTTATCACCACCCCAACTCCTCCTACGGGTGTCGTAAGAGTCGACTAAGGGATTAATAAGAGATTAATAAGGGATTAATAAGGGATTATTAAGTGTCACTGACCATTCTACAAGATTGATGATGGGCAGCAGCGTCATCATAGTAGACACATTACTGCGACCGCCAATCCGCTTGCCCAGCGTGGCGATTATGGGCATTTACCACCTAATGTGTCTATACGCATAGTTAATAGGAGAGGCCTTCGTCAGCAGTGGACTAACATAGGCTGATGATAATGATGATGAAATTTATTAATAATGTTTTTAGCTATATCATCATCATCATCATCTCAGCCATAGAACGTCCCCTGCTGAACATAGGCCTCCCATCTGGACCTCCACATGTACCGGTTAGATGCGACCTGCATCCAGCGTGTCCCGGCGACCTTCATAAAGTCGTCTGTACATCTTGTGGGTGGACGTCCTACCCTGCGTTTGCCTAGCCGCGGTCTCCACTCGAGCACTTTTCGACCCCATCGACCATCTGCTCGGCGTGCAATGTGGCCTGCCCATTAGCTATACATTTATGTACGAAATATAATTTGATATTCACAAGTTCTTTACGGTGAAGGAAAACATCGTGAAGGAACCTGCACACATCTGCGAATAAATTCAAGGGTGTTTGTGAAGTCCCCAAAAAGTACTGGGCCAGCGTTGCATAGGCATGTTTGATGTCGAGTTGCGAAAGAGTAGCCAGAATACAATGCAATACAAATAGCTATACATACAAGGTATGTATTTGATACACGCGAATATTTTAATGGCGATTACTATTGGACCTAGGGAACATGTTTATATCAATTGGATTAGGAAATTAAAGTATTTTTTTTTTCATACAAAATAATTGAGCACGCAATGTATTGCATCCACTGGTAGCCATGTTAATTAACGTTAACATAATTATCTAAACGTCATACGAGTGTCATGTCAATTGGGCGGCATACATTGCTGCTGAGTTGCACTTTAGAAAAATCGTTACACCTAATTAACAACAAAATTTAACGAAATAACTACCTTATACGATTCGTAGGATCAGATATTATAGCTGGATTAATTATTCACCCGTATAAAATACACAAGCTGTATTATTTAAATGTTATATAAATTATTCGTAAAATAATTGGAATGGGTATAATTACATTTTCTCAGTATAACAACTAGTTAATAAACTTGCGGACCTCCGAAATCAAAACAGCTGCTTAAGAGCAAAATATTTGGTTAGCTCGAGAAAATGTATACAAAACAAACAAATGGTTAGAAGTCTTCAACATGTTGAAAAATTATTTATCTTGATATTTACATGATATTTACTCAATAAATACGTATAATTTCTAAGAAAGGCGACCTAAAAACTTTTCTGCAAGTCATGAATTTTATTTGGTACGAGTGTTTCTTCGTAACCAACTAAAGTAAATTATTTATTATTAATGTCATGAAATGAGAAATACTTTAATTTTGTCTCATCATCAACCTATTATAGTCCACTGCTGGACAAAGCGCTTTTCTTAACACCGCGTATATTACGGCGCAACATCTTTGACAAATGTTTATAGAATACATATAGCCAATCAAAACTTTGACGGATCAATCACAACTATTTTTAAATGGCGGTTTAAATTTTTATAGGTTGATATTGATATTCATTACCGTAATGCATTGAAAAGGGGGTGACACTTGTCAACAAAAATTCAGGACCGTTTTTGAAAGGCAATTTAGTATGGCGTGCGGCTTCCATGTTTTATTTGTTCGTAGGGAAAAATAATAAAAAAGAAAACAATCCATAGAACATTTTTTCCTATTGGGATCGAAAGAGTTCGTGTGAGAGTAGAAATAACCCAAATCAGTCCATAAATTCATAATCATCATCATCATCATATCAGCCCAAAGACGTCCATTTCTGAACATAGGCCTCCCACAAAGATTGCCACAATGACCGGTCCTGCGACCAAAATTTCAAAATATTGAAAATTAACAAAAGGTTTATTAGAAGATCAACAATTTAAATAAATTACAAATTAAACTAAAATGAAAAAATAAAGATAAAACTTACAAAACAATATTAACAAAATGAAAAGAAATATAATATTTTCTTCGGTTACCGCGAGGATTACTCATGAAATAAAACTATGAAACATCACATCATCCGCAGACCACGAACCCTGTAAAGTGTTCGAAACGTCGGAATGAAGTTAAAATTAGTTAATATACGCGAGTTTATCCGTTTTCATAGTTTTATTTCATGAAAAGAAATACTCAAATTTTCTTACAAAATTCGATTTTCATTTATTATACTCTGTGGCCCACTGCATGGGTTTATTCCTTAGTGAATTTAAAACGAATTCTTAATTGGCAGCGCGGGTAGCGTGCCAGCAACTACTGCGATAGCGCCGCGATCGTGTTTTGTCCATGATTGCTTACAATTAGTAGCGAAGCTTCGACTGTGCAGTTTTTTGCAATTCTAACTAAATGATTTACAAGTTGATGTCAAATATTGTTTTTACACAAGGTTATATCGCTATTATTTATGGGTCATACAGGGATTGCAAAAACGGGCCTCTTGTGGACATAAACTTTCGGTTAAAGGTTCTGGGACATAAAAATAATAATAATAATAAATATCTTGGGACATCTTACACAAATCGACCCAGTCCCATGGTAAGCTGAAATAAGGCTTGTGATGTGGGTACCAGGCGACGATATATATAATAGATAGATACATAATATATAGATACTTAAATACATACACAGCCATGACTAAGGAACAAATATTTGTGATAAATAAATACACAAATAATGCCCTCGCCGGGATTCGAACCCGGAACCTCCAGCTTCATAGGCAGGGTCACTACCAACTAGGCTACAGAGGCTGACAAAATATGATGATTTATGGGTCATACCTACAGCGATTGCAAAAACGGGCGTCTTCCTTTGTGGACATTGCGAAAGTTAAAGGTTCTGGGACATACGAATTCGATATGATCACATCATTCTTAAGAACCAAAAGCCACCTATCGGCTTGTATTCGTCCAACAAGAAAATTAGGGTTCTAGAGCCCTTTTTTCATTATGTCCATAGGAAAGATTTGTAACCTAACTAAAAAAAATCTTTATGACCCTAATATACAATGTAAATTGATGCCACGTAGTAACGGAAGTAAGATTATTTGTCATCGCCCCAACTCTTCCTGTGGTTGTCGTAAGATTAGATTAAGGGGTTCAAAAGTCACTGATAATTCGTATACAGAAGATATACAGTATGTATCACCTCGTAGAGCCAAGAAAGGAACCCATTAATATTTAGATCATACTAAACAACTTTTATTATGGGGCCAAATTCGAAGTCGCGAAAAAAAATACTCTCCCATACAACGTGTTTATGATCACGCAATCAAAATGTATGAAACTTTCAATTTTTTTTCGGGTTTGACTCTATAGTAAAAGTTGTTTAGTATGATCTAAATATGATTAGGTTTCTTTCTTGGCTCTACGAGGTGATACATACTGTATGATGGGCAGCAGCAGTATCATAGTAAGGCCCATTACTGCGACCTCGCTTGTCCAGCGTGGCAAATTTGGACTTCCAATGCGTCTATATTAATAATATTACTATGCACAACTAATAGGAGATGCTTACGTCTATAGACGTAGGATATATCTATACGTAGGTCACACTGAAAGATAAACTGTATTATTTTAAAGGGTCCACAGAAAGAACATGTCTAGTCAATTCAAATTACAGAAGGAAAAACCACCTTACGTACTTTTAACAGAATAAGGTGTGAATTTTACCTGTTTTTTTTAAGCACTGGACATGTTTTTTCCGTGGCCCCTTCTATTATGCCTTTTTGTTTAAATTATCGCCTTTCTTAACTCTTTTTGATACTGTATACAAAATGTTTAATACAATTGAACCATTCAAAGCTCTCAATCCATTTTTCCTAGGTCACGTTTCGTATGCAAATTTCAGTTTTTGTAATTTTGTATGGAAAGTTTGTGTAGCCCAAAAAATATATATCCTGTTTTTTTTTTCCTAGTAAGTCATATGGATACCTAAGGTTATCAAATGTATTACATCACATTTGATAACCTTTCAAAACCCCCCATCGACTTGAAAATAACCACAGAATAAGATCAGATATCAATTAGTCTCTTGTTCCTTTCTGCTATCGTAACTATCCACTGATAGCTAAATATATCCAGCACAGTTTGCTGACCACTTATGAACTTTATTTCCATTGGGGTAAGACGCACGATTAGTCAGTTCAATATGTCGTCAGGGAACGCTATCTGCAATCGTGAACACGCGACTGGTGTACCAATTATCTGTTGGGTTTAGACTTGATAAAGCGTTTTTATCTTCGTCATCATCATATCAGCCGAAAGACGTCCAGTAAACATTGGCCTCCCCTAAATGATCGACCGGTCCTATGCCACCCGCATCCAGCGGACTCCTGCGACCTTCACCAGGTCATCAGTCCACCTTGTGAGAGACCTACCCACGCTGCGTCTTCCGGTACGTGGCCGCCACTCGAGAACCGTGCCGCCCGTTTTTATCTTCAGTTTACAGTAAGACGATCGCTAGATTTGGCTATCGAGTTTAGTTTTAACAAGATTAATCGTTTTATAAAGTGCCATTCAAATAGATGGGCAAAGAGCAACACCTTTGCTCTGAACAGGATATTAAATATTCTAAAATAATGTATTTTTCGTTACAATACTTGTAGTACCTTATTTGCAACGCGATATTCGCCCAAATTTCACAAAATATATTTGTAACAAAATGTTCGTCCAAAGTTTAGAAATAAAAATATTTCACCAACATTGTAACGTCTATCTATTTATTTTCGTACAATTGTGAATAAAAATGTAACTAGTCAGTAGTCTGTCTCCTTTCCATATTCTAATTTGATTTTCTATATGCATTATTCAGGCAAGGAGTTGACATTCTGTTATTAAGTTAAGCCACTAGTTCTCGGGAATATCCACCCTTGGATATCTTGTCTAGTGGACCGTTTTGAGACACAGAATGGACACGTCTAATATATCTGTAAATTATTTTCAACCAATTGTTTAAGGGTCGATTGCAAAAAATATTACATAATATAAGGGTTTCAATTAAAATAAAATTTAACGTTATTATACATATTTGTGTTACGAAGTTTAATTTTGCAACAACTTTACACAGTGAAAATTGGCAACAAATTAAACAATTATATGAGAGATCAACAATACGAACCTATCTCTTTTGAATTTGCCCCCGTTTTACCTACTACCTACAACTGAAAACTACGTTGTTGGACAGGGTACCACATAGTTTGTATGACTAACTTTCAAGATTTCATTTTTAATTAAGGCCTTAACTATGTACATTTTTTTGCAATATCCCATTTAAACCATAAAACAAATAAACAACCTGAGAATTCGTCAGACAACTTGACATGGCTTGCCTTTTTGTAACTGAATAGTCGTTAGCACCTTCTAACTAGGCAATTGCGTTGCTGAACTACTCAGTATCTTAGTCAGCCTCTGTAGCCTAGTTGGTAGGGGAAGCAGGGGTAATACCGGTCACTGGGTAATGGCAGTCACCACAATAACTAGATAAAACTACTGTGTATAATGGCGGCGTGTGGCAGGAAGGGTGCGGGGAGTGACGCTTGAGCAAGTGGCAACCGGTCCTGGCAGTCCGGCCAAAACATGTGAGAGTGACAGTTGTGTAATTGTTTGGAGCTTCTTCGATCTTATTTTTCGCTGGATGTTTTTATCGGTAAGTTCAAATTTGACTTCTTTTCCTGTTATGTTTCTCGTTATTCTTATTATAATACTAATAAAGTTATAGGCAAGGTTGTTATTGTTGGATAATTTTACGTGTAAAATTTTAAATTATTTATTTAATACGAAACGGCCGTTTGGGGTAATAACGCTCAGATGAACGCCATTACCCCCGAGTGAACGCCATTGACCACTTATATATTTCTTACAGAAATGCCCAGAAATCGTCGTTCTCAGAAAGCAGTTTTAGAAGAAAAAGAAAATCGAAAAAATACTTTAGAAGGACAAAATAAACAAAAAGATAGGGTTTAAACAAGAAGAGGTCTTAGGAACAAAACACAACATTCTAACATATCAGCAGCAACGGTCTTGAAAAATAAGAACAGCAATAAAAAAGTTAAGAATAGTAAAAATTAAAAAGCACCCAAAGGAAAGAAATTCGTTAGAATAGGATACAGATGTAAAGTTTTACAAGAAAGTACATCAGAGTCTGATAGTGAACCAAATTCCGATATTTGCAACGATAACAGTAATGATGAAATGGACGATGAAGGTAACGGCAATAATGCATAACATGTGGAATATATGCAAGGAATTTGGGCAGAATAATGAGATATGGTACCGCTGTACCGTATGCGAACTACGGAGCCACGCTATGTGCTCGGGGTGGGATTCAGCAGAGGGTTACATATGCGATTTCTGTGCCTAAACTTATATTCATGTTTATATGTTGATTATATTAATAAAACCCTTGTTATCATGTATAACTTATACATCACTATGATAAGCATGGCTAAATTAGTTGTTAAAGGTTGATCTCTAACTGTTGATTAAAGAAAATTGATCTCAATTATATTATTTCGGCCAATGTCGGTTTGAGCGTCATAACCCCATTGCCCGAACGGCATTACCCATAGCCGAGGGTAATGCCGTTAAAAAATATTTTTATTTAAAGTTTTTATTTCTCCTTATCTGAAAGATGTAACATTTTTCTGTGCTTTGTTTCTAATGACCAATTAGGCCCACTAATGTTATGTTTGATTTTCAGTCAATAAATGTTAATATTTATGAAACTATGGGCATTTTCCCTTAAGTGAACGCAATTCCCCCTGCTTCCCCTACTGTTGGTAGGGATCCTGCCTACGAAGTTGGGGATTCCGGGTTCGAATCCCGGCGAGGGCGTTATTTGTGTATTTATTTATCACAAAATATTAGTTCCTTGGTCAAGAATGGTCATGGCTTGGTCTATGTATTTAAGTATCTATAATGATGTATATATCTATTATAATATATAGTCGCCTGTACCCACATCATAAGCCTTAATTGAGTTTACCGTGAGACTAGGTCAATTTGTGTACGATGGCCCAAGATATTTATTTATTTATTGTCTTGCATAAGCATCGCTTGACGGCAGGAGAAGATAACGAACAACTTAAAATAATGAAAACTGCAAGTGCCTTTAAATAGTTTTAAGTACCTACCTACAGAATAATTTATGCCGTAGGAATTTATATTTACGGTTTTACCTCCAACTTGTACTAAAGATTTTATATTATTTAGCGGAAAAAAATATCCGTAAGTAAAATGTTTTATTAAAAAGGTGTAATTTTAATAGTAAAGATTAAATGGCTCGTTTTACTGAGTAAAAAAAAATTATACCCATTTCCCAAATCTAATAACTGAAAAAAAGAGCCAAACCGTCAATAAAAATGCTCACGTGATAGGAACTTATTTTTTAAATGAATAAAGACCTTTTCCGGTCACATATTTTAATAAAAGCAAGAAAGAAAACAGCATCAAATTACCAAATAACAAACCACTTCTAGGCGTCAAAAGAGTCGAGACATCCATCGAGTTTATAGATCTCCCTCGGGTACTGAGCAAAACATTATTACCCAGATTCATTATCTCAACTGAGGTTAGCGATAAATAGAACCACAAGGGGATTGCCCCATATTCTAGATGTCCTGTGAGATCAGTATCATTATTTTAAGTGGGTTTTTATTTTAGCCACAAGCTTTATTATTTTTAGATTAGTTAGATTTATAAACCTAATTTTTTTATTAAACTTTTCAAGAAGTCGGGGAAAAAGCTCTGAGAACGGCTGGCTCATTTATCGGCCACAAGTTAGGTATGTAATTGCAATCCAGCGAGGAAATGTGCCTTCCGGAAGGCACAGCGTGGGTAGGACCGACAAGGTGGACTGATGACCTAGTCAAGGTAGCAGGAGTACGCTGGATGCGGGTCACACAGGACCGGTCATTGTTGTAATCTTTGGGGGAGGCCTATGTTCAGCAGTGGATGTCTTTCGGCTGATATGACGATGATGATGATAAGGAAATGTATAACGAACGACCGACCTGTAGTGTAGGAAGGGTCTGAAAATCAGCGCTGGGTATACTACCACGTATATCTCGCAAATAGCTGAGACGGGTACCCAATGCCCTTCATCTTGTTTTTAATTGTTTAATTATATTATGGTTACTTTGTTCTTCACTTTATGTTTATTTTTTATGATTACGCTATGTTTAAGCCTGAAAGGATTTTATGTGTAGTTTAGCAACTTGTGGCAATAAATATATTGATTTGATTTGATTTGAAATGTGGCCAGTGTTATGGGTACTCTCCCACAGGGATGCGACTTGGGGGAAGTGGTAGTTTAGTTTAGTTCATAGTAATTTAGTTTTAGTACGTTGTTTTATTATTTTGGTTATTATTGTTTGTTTTGCTGTAATTGTTAATATAATTATACATACATGCATCATCATCATCATTAGACATGGGCATATATTACCCATGTGTATGGGCGCATTAGAATTAGGAGGTAATGCCCATAATCGCCATGCTGGGCAAGCAGGTTGGCGATTGCAGTAGTGTGTCCACTATGTCACCGCTGCCCATTAGTTGTACATTTTTTAACTCCACTAATAACTAGCAACTGACCCCCTTATTCATAAACGTTTGTTAACTTAACAAGCCGGTAATAATTGTTTGTCCCTTTCGGTCTTAACAATGTGTCCATAAGAGCAAAAGAGATAAACAATTATTAGCGACTTGTTTAGTTAAGTAACTGACGTTTATGAATAAAGGTGTAAATGCCCCAGGGTGCTTAGACAAGTTGCAAATCGCTAGCGCTTAAACGTCAATCGTAAGCGAAAGGCAGCTAACTGTCCTTGTCGCACTAATATGCAAGAGTGACAGAGAGGGAAACATACAATACGCTACCAAGCGCTAGCGATTGGCAACTTGGCTAAGCATCCTAGTCTCGTTAAAAACAGGCAACTTTTTCAAATAATATTTTTGCGATTATTTATTTTTCTTTTATCGGTGGTTTCAAGATGTTAACAGTTTATTAAGATTTTAAAATTATTAAATTGTATTCCCGCTTTAAATCGAATTTGTGTTAAGCATAAATTTTATCGTTTATTTCACAAAGAAAATTAATCTAGGTACTTTAACATCTGACATATCTCTAAAATGCTTTTTGGTACCTCAATATCACCTTCAAAAGGTATTTTCAAAACTTGTTTGTTTTCAACGAGATCCGAGGCATAGGTACAGTACAGTTACTAGTTGTTAGTGGAGTTAAAAAATATAAAACTGATCACGTCTCCGAGAACAGCCTGTATAAACGACTGTTTTATGAAACTTCACAGAAGGTGATAAGTGTATTTTTTTCTGGCATCACCGCGCGGCCAAAAACTATAATTGTCTAATCATTACTGTAGGATAGTACATAATATCCAACTCGACACAAAATAAAACTACTGAAAATCAAGCAACCGTCTCACTCATTCCAGTTAAAGCGTGTTTGGAGTGACAGGGATGGTTTGATGTTTTCGAATTACGAACGTAGGATCCAGGGCGGTCGATACGTTTGAAATATTGAACGAAGTCCATCGTAATTGGTAGCAGAGGCTAGGGAATAGACATACTCGTATCGCTGTAGATACAGTATGTCTAATTAAGGTTGGGGACAGTTTAGCAATGTACCGAGGAGAAGTTTCATAAGTTGAGAAACTTTTATAGGGAATATTCTCGGCAATTTAAATTTTACAAACAATCTAATCATGCCAAAACCGTTGTATATACAGTCGAAGACAAAATAAGGGGTATACAAAAACGTTCAAAAATATGTCCCAGTGCACTCTAATTCTGTGTAATAAGAACGTCGTAATATATTTATGAACGGATTCTTTCGATACTTATTTTTGCACTTGACTGTACATGCCTTTTAAGGTATATTTTATGCCTTGTGTACTACATTGAGAAATACAATATTCATTACACTTTTTTATAAGTTGTCATGGAAACATTCTCAAAGACAACTTACTTTTAAATTCTCATGAAAATTCTCGGAAATTACCGAGTGTATTCCTGCAATTTGGAGAATGTTCTGCAACTTGTACAGTCGAGGAATTTAATTTCCTACCCATTTCGTACCTTGTCACAGTGACAATCAATATTAAAGCTGCTAGGACTGTCATATTATAGCTACTATGACAAAGTACGAAATGGGTAGGAAATTAAATTCCTCGAGCGTACATTAGGGTGAGGCATTTTTTAGCATTTTTGGACGTCATAAACGCAATAGGGCTCAAACGTTTCGTAATTTTTTGTACTTCACTTCACTTCATCAGCCTATGTTAGTCCACTGCTGGACGTAGGGCTCTCCTATTAACTATGCTATACGCATTAGGAGATAAATGCCCATAATTACCACGCTGGGCAAGCGGATTGGCGATCGCAGTAATGTGTCCACTATAATGACGCTGCTGCCCATAATCAATCTTTTATCAAATATTGGTCAGTGACACTTCAATCCCTTGGCCGACTCTTACGACACCCGCAGGAGGAGTTGGGGTGGTGACAAATGTATTCTTACTGCCGTCACCACACGGCCGATTTGTACATTCTAGGAAAAATACTATAAAAAATATAGCAATATACTTTTAGTCGTCTACCGGCCGTTGAAGGAACTTTTATATTGAGATTTTTATTATTTTTGGTATTTATTTACCCTGTAAAGAGCACTATATTGTAGATTCCTAGGACTGTTTGTTTAAGAGAGATCACAGTTGGGTACTTGATATTTAGTTTGACAGGTGTGTGACCACCATGTTCGAAAGTTAAGGGTTTTCAGAAAGTCCAACATTTTGAAACTTATTTGGGACGCAACCCCTGCATCAAACTCACTGCTCGTATGTTTTTTTTATGTCACAAAGGTAGACAACTGAGCTCTCAGCCCACCTGGTGGAAAGCGGAAACTAAGGCCCATGGACATAGTGACCAAAAAATTGCCTATGCGCTCTCTACCCTGAGGACTTAGATGGATTGCCTCTATGCCAGTAATTACACCGGCTATCTGACCCCCAAACTGGAACATAGTACTAATTATTTAGCGGCAGGTTAACGGGTAAGATGGTGGTAACTATCCGGGCGGACCCTGCACGAGGTCCTACCAGCAAATAAAGTTTAGGTAACGTTACTTAGAGGTATTATCTGTACATGCCTGTGACAACTCTCAAATCTAAATAAACGCCACAAAGGCCAGGTTTTAATCTCGATTTAGTTATCTTTTATGTTTCCACAAAATTTTGTCAATGTGTTCTATGTTTTTTTCGTATTTTTTTTTGTATAGGTACACGGTGTTCCCTGTATCATCTCTGATTATCTCGCACTCACCGTAACATACATATTTATAGGTATACATATGTATACGGTGTGTACAGGAAACACAGTGTATATATCGTCAATTAGTAGGTGTCCACAAGTCAGATTTCTAGTTTACTACAGAACCCTAAGAAGCTAATCAATCAGTTTTAAGAAGTTTTCATACTTTTCAATATACTCGTAGACAATATTGTCTTAGGAGTCACTGACACAAATATAAAAAAAATATATATCGATACCTTTGGGTTCAATTGTCGTAAAGGACATTTTGCCGAAAATGGGTTATATATACAGTTTTGTTCAGAATTTCAAGCGCTATCGATCTGTATAGTTAAAGTTTCGATATCTCTTAAAAAGTTGCCTTTACGACCAAGATTTTCTACTATGGTCTTGCAAAAATAGCTTAGCAAATGTAGCGTAAATATCAAGTCATTTATTACAAATAATTATCTGTGTCGTAAAGTAAATGGACAAATAAAAAAACTGCCGTAAGTGACCTAATACGTTTTGTGTTGTCCTTTACGCCCTTACTTTTTACGATTACTTTATGTAGTTCTATGGCCAACTTGGGCTTAAAGAACAAGTTTTTTCTTCGTCGTCCTTTACGACCGACACGAAACATTAATTCTTATATTTCTTATACAATTACTATTAAATGATCCGGGTGGTAAAGGACCGAAGTCATTTTTGTTGTTGTTTATTACCATAAATTTGTTTGTACAAATATAAACAAATGTATGGGAAATATATTAATAGGCTTTCATGCCAAATCAACATAATCCACGCAACTTTTAAGTCTAAGAGGGAACAGCTTTCGTAGTATTTATGTAAATAAAATACACTAAAGGTATAGTTCGAGAAATATAAATTGCATGTTTATTTTTACTATAATGTAGGTAGAAAGTTGCCAATTTATATTTCACGAACTATAATTAGTAAACTGTAATCAGCCACTATCCAAGTACCTAGTTAATACATATATGTGACAGTAATTCTGAATCTTCAGTAGAAATAAGTTGTAATAAAATAATATTTAAAGACATTATAGTCGTATCTAGGAGTTTAATTCTAGAAATAGGTACAATCTGTGCCTTCAGTACCGGGGTACTTAACCCTTAGGTATTTCTAGTTCTTTATTGTAAAGTCTTACAATTACTACATGTGTCACTGACCACTCAGCATGAACTACTTGAACAGTTTCTATTAAACTTTACTATTACTATTACCTAGTGTTTGTTGTTTACATATACTACGAAACACCATGAAAGCCATGTTGCTGCGTGATGACGGTAGTAAGAATACATTTGTGACCACCCCAACTATTCCGTGGTAAGAGTCACATCACATAAGCATGAACTACTTGAACAGTTTCTATTAAACTTTACTATTACCATTACCTAGTGTTTGTTGTTTACTTATACTACGAAACCCCATGAAAGCCATGTTGCTGCGTGATGACGGTAGTAAGAATACATTTGTGACCACCCCAACTATTCCGTGGTAAGAGTTGGCTAAGGGTTTTAAGTGTCACTGACCATTTATTTATCGAAGATTGATGATGGGCAGCGGCATCATGATAGTGGACACAGTATTGCGATCGCCAACCCACTTGCCCAGTGTTGGCGTCAATTAAGGCGCCTGATGAAAATACACATGCAATGCGGCCTTCGCAGCTCACCGCCTCTTAGTTATAAGGATCTTTTTAATGTAATTTTGCATGTCACTCAGTCAGTCATTATTAAATCCACAAGTCAAAGCTAACGGACGTCTCCTTATTTAATCACCCTGAAGTTTTCTGCACCAAATCCCTCAGACCCTTGAACATGGTCCTACGAAAACGGATATAAATGAAGAACCAGCATTTATTGGAGGATTAAGGGAACACCTAAAAATACCATTTTATCACTGAGGATATTCAGCCGAGGCTCTGCTGAAGAAGATCACCAGGTCAACGGAATCCAGCAGTGTTGAGTGTGTTAGGCATAATTAGGGTCCAGCACTCTTAATTAAGGTATAAATAGGTAGGATTTATAGTGGAAACTTCAGGTTAGTGAATATTTTATTATTAAGTGTAGTGTTAGGTATAAGGTCAAATCATTAGCAATTTTAGTCGTTAGATTTATTTAAATGTGATATTCATCTAGTCAATTTAATATTATTCATTAGTATTTTGTTAATTAATTGAATGGATTGAATTTGTTTAATAAATTGATATATATGACCACGTAAAATTTTGACCGTTAACGTACCGTTATTCGTGGCACCTGCTTAGTATTCACTTGAGACTGATTTTAGCTTTAATTTTATTGTATTTTGATATTGTGGATTATATTTCTAGGGATTTTAAGCAACAATTGCATTGTAAATTTAATCATTTTATTATTTTTATCAATTTTAATTTGTGAATGAATTTACATACATTTTAGTCTTTGTTAATAGGTACAATAGGATAATAGTTCAGTGTATTTTTATTGTTTTACATCAATCAAATTGTTATTTACATTTTATTTGTGATTCTAATTTATTATAATTTTATTGTAAAATCTTATGAACTGGACTATTTTTAGCTTATTGACTAAACTGAACACAAAGCTGAATTTTAAATCATTAAATTATTTACAATAATCGTGTTTAAATCTATTAATTGTTTACATTCAAGGTCTACGTACACCAGCTTTCCAGAATGAGTGATGAAAAGGAATTAATTCGCAAAAGAGGCAGTTACAAAGGTCAATTAACCCTGTTTACTACATACCTAGGCACATTGAAAGAATCTTCGTTAACTCAAGCTGAAGCTAGTCAATTGCAGTTGCGAGTAGGTAAGGTCGAGGCATTGTATGAACTATATGATGATGTACAGTTACAGTTAGAATGTACCACTGAGAATTTACCTGCACTCATGTCTGAAAGGGATGAGTTTCAAAATAACTATTTTTTAGTGCTATCACGGGCCCAAGATATGCTTGCTGCTTTTAATAAAAAACGAGAGGATTTTGAATCTTGTAGCAATAATACTGGGTCGCGTGGCAAGTCAGGTAATCACAAACTGGTTAAGTTACCAACGATTCAGTTGCCTAAATTTCAAGGTTCATACGATAATTGGCTAGGTTTCCGTGATACCTTTACGAGTCTGATTCACTCTAACGATGATATTGATAACATTAATAAATTTCATTATTTAAGGGCATCGTTGGAGGGCTCTGCGGCCTTAGTTATTAATTCCGTTGAGTTTTCTGGTAAGAACTATGAGGTGGCATGGCAACTTTTGTGTGAGCGGTACGAAAACAAAAGAATCTTATTGCATAATCACATTTCTGCATTGTTTAATATCGAACCTATCACAAAGGAATCATCTGTGCAATTAAAACGCCTTATTGACCACGTAAACAATAACTTAAGATGTTTAGAATCCCTAGGTGAGCCTGTAAAGCATTGGGATACACTCCTAATTTACATTATTAGCAAAAAACTGGACACTAAAACGTTTCGCGAGTGGGAGGAGCACAAAGGAAGCTTGGATAACAATGTACCTATAACGTTTGATAATTTTATCACTTTTATGCGTAATCGTGCAGATTTAATTGAAACTTTAGAGTTGTCGAGCGCCTCCGGCGCCGGTCAATTAAAACAGCCGGCAAAAAACGCATCTAATCATAGGATATTGCTTTCTACACCAACCACTGCACACGGTGTCACTGCGCCGTCTAAACTGTGTCCGAAATGTAATGGTGAACACAGCTTAAATAACTGCGCTCAGTTTTTAGCCTTAAGCATTTCTGATCGACTTAAATTGTTGCCGAATTATAAGATATGTTTCAACTGTTTTCGAAGCGGTCACTTTGCTAATCGGTGCAAGAAGGCGGGTTGCAATATATGTAAGCGCAAGCACAATTCACTCATCCATATTGCAGAGCATGCTAAGCAAAAAGCGGAGTCAAACTCGTGCGTTCGGTCCGCGGCCCAGGTAGATACTGCGCCGGCGCAGGCGCGGGCGGCGGGGAGCGGCAGCGCGACCCTTACTTCGTTATCAGTAAATTTGAGCTCGAATGCCACGCAATTGAATGAATATCAGAATCGAGTTGTCATGTTAGCAACTGTTTTAATTAAGGTTTATGGGCGTGATAATAAAGAACACATAGTAAGGGCGGCCTTAGATAATGGAAGCGCGTCATGTGTTATAACTGAGAAACTGTGTTCACGATTAAATTTGAATGTTGATCATGTCAATATATCTATTACAGGTATAGGTAAAGTAAGATCGCCTGTTAACAGAACATGTCAGGTTCCAATGAAATCCCTAAATAATAATTATTCAACTGTTTTACGTTGTATGATTTTACCGGTAATAACCGATCCCTTACCTTATGAGCAAATTGATATATCTCAGTTGGATATCCCGTCTGACTTATGTCTAGCTGACCCTAATTTTCACACACCGTCCGATATCGACATTCTCATTGGGTCTGACCTATTCTGGGATTTGTTGGGGACGCATAAGATCAGCTTAGGTAATGGAAAAGGCGTATTATGGGAGACTGCATTGGGGTATATAATTGCAGGGCCGATTATTAGCGGCTGGCCTCAAATGTCGTCGCACGATATCGTATGTAATTTCATGGGCGTTATTCCTAGTCCTAGTACCGAAATGCTTAACAATGAGATTCAAGCCCAACTTACGCGGTTTTGGCAGCTTGAGGAAGTTTGCCCTAAAAGTTCTCATTATTCTCAAGAGGAGAAGTTATGTGAGAAGCATTTCGCTGAAACGACAACTAGACTAGGGAATGGTCAGTTTTGCGTGCGGCTTCCATTAAAAGAGGATCCTAGTGTTTTAGGTAATTCTATTAACCGCGCTAAGCAGTGTTTCTTATCTCTAGAGCGCAGGCTCGGTTCGCGACCGGAATTTAGGGATATGTATAAAGAATTCATGGCAGAATATGAGTCATTAAATCACATGAGTGAGTCCAAAGCGTCTGGTTTAGAGAGTCCAGCGTATCATATAAGTCACCATGGTATTTTGAAGGAAAATCGGAGTACCACGAAGTTAAGGGTCGTTTTCAACAGCAGCGCTCCCACAAGCACTGGGGTATCCCTTAATAAGATTCAGATGGTAGGGCCTACTGTACAGGATGACCTTCTGTCTATACTCCTTCGTTTTAGACAGCATAAATACATTATTTCAGCGGATGTCGAGAAAATGTACAGACAGGTGGTCGTTCATCCCGATGACAGACATTTGCAACGTATTCTTTGGCGGGATGACCCATCTAAACCTTTGAAGATTTATGATTTAAACACCGTTACTTATGGGACAGCCAGCTCAGCTTTTCTTGCAACGCGTTGTTTGAAACAGTTAGGGCTCGAATGTGAGGATGATATCGTTCGCCAAGTCATCATTCACGACTTCTACGTGGATGATCTGCTCACTGGTGGGGATGATCTGCAGCAAGTGCTCATGTTAAAGAATAAAGTTCATTCTGTTTTAGCGTCTGCATGCATGAATTTAAGAAAATGGAAGTCTAACGAACCCCAGCTTATGATTGATTCGGACTCATCGCAATTAGATTTAAATATAGGTACGGAACCCAGTAAAACCTTGGGGCTCAGCTGGCAGCCTAGTTCTGACGAACTGTGCTTCCCTGTGGGCACCAGCAATTTCGTGGTCAATACAAAGAGGGATTTGCTGTCAGTAGTGGCACAAATATTTGACCCCACTGGTGTACTGGCTCCATACGTTATTCTTTTGAAAATGCTGCTCCAAAATTTATGGTTGCAAAAACTTTCGTGGGATCAGAAGCTATCTCCTGAAATTAGTAAGCTTTGGGAGAATATTATTCGCGATTTGCCTTGCTTAAACGATATTCGGATGCCGCGTTTAGTTTTATGTGACTCATACGAGGAGGTTGAATGTCATATTTTCACGGATGCTTCCGAGCGTGCTTATGGTGCATGTTTATACTTGCGTAGCGTTGATGGCAAGGGAAACGTATTGGTTAGGTTATTATTGGCAAAGAGCCGAGTAGCTCCAATTAAACCGACAACGATCCCGAGACTCGAGCTTGCAGGTGCTTTAGCTGGCGTTAGGCTTTATGAAAAGGTGATAGACTCACTGAGAATTAAAATTAAGAGCACCACGTTCTGGACGGATTCCACGATTGTATTAGGGTGGCTGCGGATGCACCCTAGTAAGTTGCAACCGTTTGTACGCAACCGTGTAGCCGAGATTTTGGATAAGTCTGGTAGCTGTACATGGCGGCATGTGCCGACACATGAGAACCCTGCCGATCACGTATCTCGTGGGGTTCCTGCCAGTGTGCTTCAGTCACTCGACATTTGGTGGTCTGGTCCTCACTTCCTGAGACAAGACGAGTCGCAGTGGCCCACAAGTTCAGCTGTAGCGGCAACCTTGCCAGAAACGCGTGCTGATGTTATGCTCCACGTAAATGTCACAAGTGGTCAAGCCGAGAACGACAATGTCGGGTTAGTTGACTTCTCTCGGTTTTCTAATTTGACACGCCTCAATCGAGCGTTTGCATACGCTCTGCGGTTTACGAGTTTGTGTAGAAAGCAAATCCCTGCAACAGCTTATTTAAATGACTCCGAACTAAAAACTGCATTAAACATATTAATTAGGATATCGCAGTCTGATGCATTTCCGGAATATAATTTGTTATCGCAAGGTCAGCGACTTCCGAAGAAAAGCCCGTTGCTTAAGCTCAATGTATTTCTAGACGAACATAGAATAATGCGTGTGGGTGGTCGTCTCGATAACTCTAACTTTTCATTTGAGAAAAAGCACCCAATTGTGATAAATGCTAAGCATAGGTTCACGCAGCTGTTATTCGAATTCGAGCACAAGAGATTAATGCATGCTGGGCCTCAATTATTATTATCATCTGTCAAGGATGAGTACTGGCCAATTGGTGGGACTAATTTAGCGAAAGCGTGTTTTCGTAAATGCGTTAAATGTGCCCGTTTTAAGGGCCGAGTGGTGGCCCCGCTAATGGGGAATTTGCCTGCCTCCCGCGTAACCCCAGGTCTACCGTTTCAGACTGTAGGAGTAGATTATGCGGGCCCCCTGAATTGTGCCAGTCGTCAAGGTCGTGGATGTAGGCTCGTAAAGGTATACATAGCCATTTTTGTTTGCTTTACGACCAAGGCCATACACTTAGAGTTAGTTGGTGACTTAACTAGTAGTTGCTATATGGCAGCGTTACGCCGTTTCGTTTCACGTAGGGGTTTACCAACTGACATATATTCTGATAATGGTACATCATTTGTAGGTGCATGCAATGAATTATCAGCTTTTCTGAAAAACAACTGCAATTCACTAGCTGAAGTTGCAGCTAACGAGAAAATTAATTTTCATTTTATTCCTGCCTACTCTCCTCATTCAGGAGGTCTCTGGGAAGCTGGGGTAAAGTCGACCAAATTTCATTTGAAAAGAGTGCTGGGTGATTGTAACCTTACGTACGAACTGCTCAACACGACACTCATTCAAATAGAGGCTATCTGCAACTCTCGGCCGCTTACCTCCATCTCGTCGAATCCAGAGGACCTGCTGCCACTTACTCCGGGGCATTTCCTGATTGGGCGTCCTCTGACCTCATTGCCGGTGAAGGACCTCAGAGAGAAGAGCATGAGCCAGCTCAGCCATTACCAGCGCATCGAGCAGCTTCGACAGCATTTCTGGGCCAGATGGAGCAAGGAGTACGTGTCAGAGCTCCAGGTCAGGACAAAGTGGCAATCTGATAATGAAGCTGTGCAGTTGAACACCCTTGTCCTGATCAAGGAGGATAATCTGCCGCCAATGAAATGGAAGCTGGGCCGCATCACTGCTACTCACCCTGGAAAAGATGGCATCGTGAGGGTGGCAGATATAAAAACTGCCACTGGGATGGTACGTCGGTCCTTCTGCAAGATCTGCCCGCTTCCGGTGTCAACTGGATCTGGTTGAAAGGAAGGCTTTCAACGCCCGGGGGCATGTTGGCGTCAATTAAGGCGCCTGATGAAAATACACATGCAATGCGGCCTTCGCAGCTCACCGCCTCTTAGTTATAAGGATCTTTTTAATGTAATTTTGCATGTCACTCAGTCAGTCATTATTAAATCCACAAGTCAAAGCTAACGGACGTCTCCTTATTTAATCACCCTGAAGTTTTCTGCACCAAATCCCTCAGACCCTTGAACACCCAGCGTGGCGATTATGGGCATTTACCTCCTAATGCGTTCATACGCATAGGCTAAGGAAAGGCCGTTGTTCAGCAGTGGACTGATATAGCCGGATGATGAGTATCATCATCAGTTAAGTAAACTACGAAAGTGTTCCCCTGCGAGAAGTAATAGCTTATACGTTTAAATTACTATTGAGACAGCGCAGCACTAGAACAATAAGTTTAAAATTGTTGCAAAAATGTTACTGATTGATTGATTGATTGATTTGAAACAAACAGTGTTTCCATACTTATAAGTTGTCTAGTTCTTTGTTATGACTAAATATTTAGAGAAAATATACTACAACACTAATCCAGCTTTCATTCGCCATATTTACTACATTTTAATAAATGTCTTAAATGTGTTTTGAGCAAAATAAGCGGAAAATAGTCGCTATTTGTACCATTTTGCCTACATTTACGCCCCAAATTTGTAAGAAAATTATCTAAGACCGTCATTTACGACCCTATCAACTCTAATTGCTCAAAAAAATCGTGGCTGTAAAGGACATACATAGCATTTTGACGTGTCCTTTACAACATCTAACTTCTAAGCCGTTTAGCTTATCACTACGATTGCTACACCAGGTCAAAGATACCAGCAATCTACATTGTTTTCATAATATAGATGTCACAAATATAGGTCAAAATACAAAAAAGTTATTGAGTTTTCTAAAAAAAAATTAGTTTTTTGCTTCTCCTAAAAACCTGCATTTTGTCCTATACGACAATTGAACCCAAAGGTATCGATATTATATATAACGAAAAATTATTAATTTCTTCATACCAACTGTCATGATCATGATACTAAACTGGTTTCAAACGCCCTAAAGTATTTGCACATTTCTGCTTTGTCCAATGACTAAGGACACCCTGTATGTAAGGTTGCGTATCAAATTACTCGATATTGGGTCATGTTTGTTCGGCCGGGGTAAATACCCGCTGGTGACATGCCCACATTGCCCTTTAACTTAAACAAGTACAGTACAGTCTATTTATCTACTGCTACAGGTCTGTGTATAAACAAATCACCAGACGAAAGACGTCCACCGATGAAAATGAGCCTCCCCCAATGATTGCTACAATGACCGGTGCTGCGCCATCCGCATCCAGCGGACGGTCATTAGCCACTCGTGAACCTTTCCACCCCAACGGCCATCGGTTCTACGTGCAATGTGGTCAGACTTTTAATGTTGAACGACTCATATATGAGCATTTTACGTTTTGTTATCTGTCCACTACGCTCCAAGTTCATTATTTTACTCACTTGTGATTAAAATGCGTTTTTACCCGCTCGTATTAAAGAATAAACGAGCGCTTTACGAGCTAGTAAGGGAAAAATAAACACACAGTCCAAAACTGACATATATATACATAGTAGTAGTAGTAATAGTAAAGCACTTTATAGTACAAAATATACATTTCGACATAATTATAAAAAAATATTACAAAGGCGAACTTATCCCTATAAGGGATCTCTTCCAGCTAACCTTAGAGTAATTGAGTTAGAGAGTAAAATGATAGACAAAGAGAACTCACCGAGATTCGAACCTGAGACCTCCAAGTTCATAGGCAAGGTCACTAGGTACCGACTTTACGTAGGCCGTCCAAGTGTACCATAATAATTAGGACCAGTCATGATTCAACAAAACCATTGAGCGTTATGGCTCAAACCAAAACTTGCACGAATTGCAATCCATAAAGCATTTTGTAACCATTGCGTGTGTTCCCAACTAACCAATGAAAGTCTCGCGTCTTGACCGCGCAATGAACAGATAAAACGCTTGAGTGTCGCAATTGGCACGTCTCCGTGGTTGAGACGTTACGCCACTGAAATTGGATAGCCTTTGAGTTTTCAAAGTAATATTCAAATGGCTGAAATTCGCTTTTAGCAACGTATTGGTTCCCGGAAAAGGTAAGATACCACGTGTAACTATCGATCAAATAATACTGTCCTAGTATAATTTTTCCGTAGTTAGCCGTGTGGTGACGGCAGTAAGAATACATTTGTCACCACCCCAACTCCTGCGGGCGTCGTAAGAGTCGACTAAGGGAATGAAGTGTCACTGACCACTATTTGATAAAAGATTGATGATGGGCAGCAGCGTCATCATAGTGAACACATTACTGCGAATCTGCGATCGCCAATCCGCTTGCACAGCGTGGCGATTATGGGTATTTACCTTCTAATGCGTTTATACATAGTTAATACGAGAGGCCTACGTCCAGCAGTGGACTATAATAGGCTGATGATGATAATGATGATAATTTTTCGTACAAAATACGGTAAACACGCCGATTTCAAATAGATTTTTAAAATGATCACAAGATAAAGTGGTATCCATTTTAATAGCCGATTTGTAATGGGTTTCCCTTTACCATCGCACCCGCCGTCAGGAACGTCTAATTTTATAATATTTTCTTCGGTTACAGGAAATAAAACTATGTAAACGGTTAAACTCGCGTATATCGTCGATTGTAATATGAATTAATGTAACCACCAAAATGACGAAATTGAGTTAAGTATACCGTTCGACTGCAAAGTTTCGGCTCTATCGAACGGTGTATATAAAATATTGATATCTAGAAAAAAATGTCGAATACGTTAACAAAAACTTTGCCATTTAATTAGGTTTCTACATTTTTTATTAACGTATGTAAAGGTTTCTAAAAATTATAGACAATATTTTAACGTAAGTACGAATTTGTAAGTACAAAACATGTCTTTCCTAATGTACTCACCATATTTTTATAAACGTCACTGCTGTAAGCGCCGTCTGCATTGTATGGCTCATAAGCAATTCGGTTTCAATTTGTGAGTTACACTAAATTCCGAAATCCATTTTTGATGATTTTCATTTATTTGTTAACGTATCTCCAAATTTTTTTGAAAATATTAAACGTAAGCACCAGCCATTTCCTGAACTATAAGTGTGGTCGCAGTTAGTAACTGTCTATCAAATAGACCTCTCAAAAATAAAACAAACAAGATAAACATCATTTCAATAGGATAATTAACTAAAAAGATACAACACACTTTATAAATGTCCATTTCGTTTTTTGGCCCTCCTGAAAAGTCGTCATTTGGTGGTTACATTAATTCATATTACAACTGACGATATTAACTAATTTTAACTTCATTCAGACGTTTCGAACACTTTACAGGGTTCGTGGTCTGCGGATGACTCACGTCTCATCTAGTTTTAATTTCAGATAACTCTGTGGATATAAAAATAACAAACTATGACTAAAAGCCCCTGTTAACATAATTTTTTTTGGGCGTTTTTTTAAACACTCCAAAATTTTGCCTTACGACACCCACGGGAAGAGTTTGGGTGGTATAGTTCGGGAAATATTATTTGACCGACTCTTATCTTACTTACGACCTTTCGTTTTGCATCATTAAAATAGAAAAGTGCTAGACTGCTTCTATGCTATTCTCTTATTCACACATTCGACGCTGCGTTCGTCAACGAGCTCGACGACGAGACGGCCTTCACTACGACGTAGAGCGCAGCGCTGCGAAAAACGATATTCACTATCGTAGCTCATAGCTCGTCGTCGAACTGTAGGCGGTAACTCTCGACGCAGTGTAGTTCCAGCTCACGCCACATTCGTCGCCGAGCGCTAGTGTCGTTAAAAGTGCATTAGTGAATACCATTTTTAGGTTCGACGCTGCCGCAGCGCTGTTAGCAAGGCGGTTTCCTTAGTGAATAACACTGCTGATTGTTTAGTAAATGTTAATGCAAAACAAAAGGTAGTACTCGTAAGTAAGATAACAGTCGGTCAAATAATATTTTCCGAACTATAACAAATGTATTCTTACTGCCACCGCGTGATGCGGCTAAATGAATTTAATGAATACGAGTAACGTCTTATTGATTTCTCGTGCTTCTTTCACCCAAAGCGACTGGAAAGTATCTTGATACGTTGTAAAATTAGATAAAACGTTTACGAGTAACGCTAAACTAATAATCCTTGAGCGGCACTTGACGGCATGTTTACTCGTCCTAATACATTATCCTTATTTGTTTGCCTCTTTCTGTTGAGCAAATACAATATCGCTTTTCTTTCAAGTACTTACCACGAAATCGTACACTCAACCAATTTGAAACCTAGGCTACTTTAGAATCATGTTGAAATAAAAACTAGTTTGTAATATGTTACAATCCTGATTGATAAAAAAATTACATGGTTTCTGAGCGTAGGTATTATTTCCTGTTTCTACCCCACATTTTTTGTCTGTCAAAATGTCAATTGATTGACTGACAGAATAGATATTAAAAAGTGTACAGTCGACGTCAAAGATATCATTACGGCTTAGGTGCCAAAAATATATTTTTAGTACAGATGGTGCCTTTTTTAGGCTCTAGTGCGAGAAGTGGGTCATTTTAGGTCAGGTTCAAAACTTCGGAGGGCCATCTGTTCTAAAAAACGTCGTACGAGACACGTGCAAAAACGAAATTCGTAACTCGTGTCGATTTAAAACACTCCCTATCGGTCGTGTTTTTAAACATCGCCACTCGTTTCGAATTTCATGTTTTTCACACTTATGTCGTAATGTACTATTACACGACTTTATTGCTTTGACATTAAGGTCGTGTAAATATAATTTTGGCAGCTAAATCGTAATGATATCTTTGACGTCGACTGTACCTACATTTTAAAGTTGTCTAATATGTAGTTTATTTTTGCACCTTATACATTTTCATACAATATGTTTATATTGAAGTTTATTTTTATTTTTTTAGTGAGGTATGTGGTCACATGCTGCCACCACTTAAATGTTAAAATTTAATTTTTTTAGCTATCGTAGAATAATTATTGTATTTTAGATTTATACCTAAGGTGATTATATTTTTAATTCATAATTAGTTCTTACAAGTCTCGTATCTTTGAATAGGATGAGCTTTCCTGTAAGCGAGGCATAACGTCATGCCCGAAACGTCAGAAAAGATAATAAATGTAACTTAAGGTTACGTCGTTAAGTCCAGTTACTTGAAATCAATGTATTTTATTGTCCTGGCTTATAATCTACGTTATATTTAAACGGTACCTAGCAACTAAATGAATAAAGGCATAAAACGGATAATGTCTTTATTTCACGTTTGGTCTCATTATCGACCTACACATTCTCTTTGTTATTAGAAAATCGATCACCAACCAAAATGTCACCTATTGTTTGGTTTTGGTAAAGCCTTTTAGGTGACGATACTCATCAGTACACTACTGCGATTAAAATAGGTCATTAACCTACATACGTATAGCACCGTTGGTTGTATTTACCAGTTCGATCGGTGGTTTAACGATTATTATAGGAAGACCTTACCAACTGTTTGTAAGGTGCGTTCGGGTAAGATGAAACCCTTTTCTGAATGGGGAAAGACAAAAAATCGTCCTTCTACTGAAAGAACTAAAAGGTAGCATTTTGTTTTTATCATCAGCCTATGTTAGTTCACTGCTGGACATAGGCCTCTCCTATTAACTATGCGTATAGTATAGACGCATTAGGAGGTAAATGCCCATAATCCCCACGCTGGGTAAGCGGGTTGGCGATCGCAGTTATGTGTCCACTATAATGACGCTGCTGCCCATCATCAATCTTTTAGAATGGTCAGTGACACTTAAATCCCTTAGTTGACTCTTACGACACCCGCAGGAGGAGTTGGGGTGGTGACGAATGTATGCCACCACACGGCACACACGGCATTTTGTCTTACCCCATTCAAAAAACAGCACCTAAGTACCCCGATGCACCTTAGGCCATTATTTTTTTCAAATATATCCCCTGAACTTTTTTTAAACGGTTTTTATTAACTTCACCGCGTATCAACTGTCGTCGATGCTTCAAATCTTGTGATCGATTTTTCGACCACTTCTACTGCACCGAAATCAATAAAATTTGGAACTCTTATCAAGTCCCCATGACAATGCAATATTATAATATTTGTATCCTTGTATCCTCAAAGCCTGATGCTGCAGACGTACTGCTTACCTTAACCGAGAGTGTTAGACACATAAAAAATGAAAGTATAGCATGTTTCGCATAATCAAATACTAACAGCCTGATCTTGACTTCCAACTCCTCACTCCTGATGCTGCAGTACTGCCTACAATAACCGCAAGTTTACCTTTTATCAATATCTTGATTTTAAAGAAGTTCTTTAGATATAAAGTAGAAAGAAACATGCGAATCTAATACTAACGTCAACGTCCAACTCCTCAAATCTGATACTCCAGTGTTACTGCCTGCCACAACCGCTAGGTTTAGCGATATGTAGATTTTGAAGTACTGCTTTAGATATTTGGTAGAAACATAGGGATTTAATTATCATCATCATCATCATATCAGCCGAAAGACGTTCACTGGTGAATATAGGCCTCCCCCAAAGATTGCCACAAGGACCGGCCCTGTGCTACCCGCATCCAGCGACCTTCACCAGGTCATGAGTCCACCGTGTGGGGGGCCTACCCACGCTGCGCCACTCTTCCGGTACGTGACCGCCACTCGAGAACCTTACCGCCCCAACGGCCATCGATTCCACGCGCGACGAGCCCCGCCCACTTCAGTTTAGCGATTCGAAGAGCTATATCAGTTACTTTGGTTCTGCTGCGGATGCTCTCATTTGTAATCCGATCTCGCAGAGAGACTCTTAGCATAGGCCTCTCCATTGCCCTCTGGATGACTTTGAGCCTTCTTATGAAGCCCATTGTAAGCGACCACGGTTTAGTATCGTATGTCATTACTGCGGCCCTCCGGATGATAGACTCACAGCGTGACAGCGTGAGTGGTTCGCGTAGGGCGAGCCGTCGGGCCTGCGGCCCTCCAGCTGATAGAGTGACAGCGTGAGTGGATCGCGTAGGGAGAGCCGTCGGGCCTGCGGCCCTCCAGCTGATAGATTGACAGCGAGAGTGGATCGCGTAGGGAGAGCCGTCGGGCCTGCGGCCCTCCAGCGTGAGTGGATCGCGTAGGGCGAGCCGTCGGGCCTGCGGCCCTCCGGCTGATAGAGTAACAGCGTGAGTGGATCGCGTAGGGCGAGCCGTCGAGCCTGCGGCCCTCCAGCTGATAGAGTGACAGCGTGAGTGGATCGCGTAGGGAGAGCCGTCGGGCCTGCGGCCCTCCAGCTGATAGATTGACAGCGAGAGTGGATCGCGTAGGGAGAGCCGTCGGGCCTGCGGCCCTCCAGCGTGAGTGGATCGCGTAGGGCGAGCCGTCGGGCCTGCGGCCCTCCAGCGTGAGTGGATCGCGTAGGGCGAGCCGTCGAGCCTGCGGCCCTCCAGCTGATAGAGTAACAGCGTGAGTGGATCGCGTAGGGAGAGCCGTCGGGCCTGCGGCCCTCCAGCAGATAGACTGACAGCGTGAGTGGATCGCGAAGGGCAAGCCTGCGGCCCTCTAGCTGATAGAGTAACAGCGTGAGTGGCTCGGGCCTGCGACCCTCCAGCTTATAGAGTGACAGCGTGAGTGGATCGCGTAGGGCGAGCTTCGGGCCTGCGGCCCTCCAGCTGATAGAGTGACAGCGTGAGTGGATCGCGTAGGGCGAGCCGTCGGGCCTGCGGCCCTCCAGCTTATAGAGTGACAGCGTGAGTGGATCGAGTAGGGCGAGCCATCGGGCCTGCGGCCCTCTAGCTGATAGAGTAACAGCGTGAGTGGCTCGCGTAGGGCGAGCCGTCGGGCCTGCGGCCCTCGAGCTTATAGAGTGAAAGCGTGAGTGGATCGCGTAGGGCGAGCCGTCGGGCCTGCGGCCCTCCAGCTGATAGAGTGACAGCGTGAGTGGATCGCGTAGGGCGAGCCGTCGGGCCTGCGGCCCTCCAGCTTATAGAGTGACAGCGTGAGTCGCTCGCGTAGGGCGAGCCGTCGGGCCTGCGGCCCTCCAGCTTATAGAGTGACAGCGTGAGTGGATCGCGTAGGGCGAGCCGTCGGGCCTGCGGCCCTCCAGCTGATAGAGTTACAGCGTGAGTGGATCGCGTAGGGCGAGCCGTCGAGCCTGCGGTCCTCCAGCTGATAGAGTGACAGCGTGACTGGATCGCGTAGAGCGAGCCGTCGGGCCTGCGGCCCTCCGACTGATAGAGTGACAGCGTGAGTGGATCGCGTATGGCGAGCCGTCGGGCCTGCGGGCCTCCAGCTGATGACAGTGCAGGTAGTTTCCGTAGGACGTGCACTCGGTCCTCCAGTTGATAGACAGAGAGTGTGAGTCTCTCGGATTCACGTAGTGCGTGCCATATAGTGCAGTCGGGCCTATGGCCCTCCGGTTGATAGATTGATTGAATTCGACTTGTAACTATAATGTGTACAATATAAAAATTTAAACTTGATTTTCTCAATAAACCAAATAAATTGATATATTCCTTATTGTCAGATTCTCTGTTGTCTAAGGTACTTATTGTAGTTATGAATAACACGTTCATTTGAGACACACCGGGCATTCAAGCTTACATTAAGCACGCCCAGCCTTTGGTTTTCATTTGTCGATCGAGATATTTAATAACATTTTTTTAGTGTCGGATTTCTAAAAATATCTATTCAGCAGAGGGATTCGCCTCCAGTTACACATAAAATAATGTCCATTACGTTTACATATGTGTCGTGATTCGTGATGAAAACGCGAGAGTATAAACGCTACTTAGCATGCAGAATTGTATTACATATTACAAACAACATCTTTGATCTTTTGATCTAGATAAGTAGGCATAGTATCGGAAATTAACTTAACAATTGCACTAAAAACTTGAAAATAAAATAAGTAAAAAAAGTTTTAAGTTAAACGGTTTTTATTGCACCAAAAACTAGAAAATAAAAATTTGTTATAACTAACCGCAGATGCTACTTTCTGTAGATTACTCACGTGAAACTATTATCACTGTAGTCTTCCCAAGTCGGATGCTGAAAGCCACGTTTAGCTTCTATGTCAGTGGGATTAAGCGTTACCTAATCGGAAACTTTTACCAAACTGAAATAAAAACGTGGGGCGTTATTATAAAGAAACATACAAGTTCAAAATATGCAATTGTAGGTTTAATTTTGCAATTAATTATCCACCTATTCCAACACCTCTACAGAGTTAAATAGCTTTTATCAAGGCCACAACAAAACTTATTGCACTATTGCTGTCTTAATATCTATGTGTGTTCTTAAATAACTATATTGACTTAATCACAATTGCGTACGCCCCACGTTTTTATTTCAGTTTGGTAAAAGTTTCCGATTAGGTAACGCTTAATCCCACTGACATAGAAGCTAAACGTGGCTTTCAGCATCCGACTTGGGAAGACTACAGTGATAATAGTTTCACGTGAGTAATCTACAGAAAGTAGCATCTGCGGTTAGTTATAACAAATTTTTATTTTCTAGTTTTTGGTGCAATAAAAACCGTTTAACTTAAAACTTTTTTTACTTATTTTTTTTGATTTGGTAATCTGCTTTTAATATGATTTTCACTGAGAATAAATGATCTTTTTCGATCCTGGTAGTTGATAATTTTTGTCCCAAGGTTTTTTTTCATTCCGTTACCGTTTTTTCATGTATGGCGGTAACGGAATGGATAGTTCAAAAAATTTATGTAAATTTTTGGGACAAAAATGTTCTCTTATTATGATTTTTATAAAGTTTACAAGCCTCGGGGATTTTGTAGGTACCCTTTTTAGCCACAGATTCGTTCCTCAATCATGGATGGTTTCTAAATATGTTGTACGTTATATTTTAAATACGAATTCTAAATGGACTTTTCTTGGTGCAACGAGTAGGTCGATTTGTGTACAAATTTCCCGTATTATTTATTTATTCCAACAAATGGTAAGGGTACTGGAAGAAGCGTCGATACCGGACTTTAACGGTATCTGTTACCGTAATGGTTTCTACATTAGATGGGAATGTATTTTTCTTATCTGTACACTATATAGTACGTAGGTTGTGGTTCTACTCCATTGCTAGTTAGTACAGTCGGCCAAAAATATGATCTGAATTTGTACGATTTTAGTACACGGCATAGAGCTAAAAATTGGTAGACCATATTCTTACCTCTAGAGCACTCATTTATAGACTATCTGAAATTATATAAATCTTCTATACGATTATTTGCTTGTATAATTCCGGTTATCTACTATTTATATTATTGTATAAGATTAATAAAAACTGTAGGCAGTACTACTCCTCTCAAACTAACCAACATTTATAATATGTTTTTAGTGAAACATGAAGTTTATTCGAACGCGGAATATTGTGAAACCTGTCTGAACTGTACAGCTGTGATGTTTCTCTGTTTGACAAGCGGTATCAATTATTAAACTGATCATAACATAGGTTCATTGAAAATCCGATTCAATGTGTATTAAAAACAACACTAATGATCTATTTTTAAAAATCGCTGAACAAACATTATTCACTTTGATGAGTACAATCTACTGTTAAATTGGTTGCTCCCGTACTAAGAAACATCTGGTATTAAATATAGTAATACCATTACCAGGCAGAAAAAATAAAGATGTTTTCTCCCCTGAGGGAATATCCTGTTTGGAACTCCAAACTGTCACTGTCGTTTTCAGCGCATTGGCATGAATGTAATCAAGTTTGTGACACTTGGGAATCGGGAAACAATTCAATATTATATCATGTGTTACAATACAGTGAAAATAAAAATGAGGTTTCTGAAATAAATCCTGAACGCAATTTACTTCAAAACATTATTTGCGATTTACAATTGTCTTTTGGTAAAATTCCAATTGGTAATTGGCTTTAAATAGGAACGTATCATTACCAATTTGTAACCAGGTTTGTACCAAATCCGGCTGCGAGATGGGTAAGTCATTCCAGTTCTGGCTATCAGGCGGGAAACCATATTTCCCATTTGGCAGTCAGCTACCAAATCCTGCTACCAAACGGTACTAAAGGAAAATTGTGACTATTGTGAGTAAACTTACCAAGACACAAACAGGACACAGCTTTCCAAGTGGTGATTGGAACTATGGGAGTGAAAAATACGAATATTATTAGTTGCATAGTAAAATGGAATCCTGAGTTTACAGTTGAACGAATTTTTCATAGCTGTAATTTATTTATTTTATGTTTTCCTACTAATACCATTACTGGTGGGAAGCAAAGCAATGAAGGTATTTTAAAATCGATCATTAAGGATTCTTTAACAATTTTAAAATATAATGTACATTTGAAATAAATTATATTATTATTCCATTAAAAGCTGTTTCCGTTATCGTTCCATATCGTCGACCGTAGGTTCAATTAGGGTAAGGGACAAAATGTCGAAAATGAGTTAAGTATACAGTTTTGTTCAGAATTTTGCGCTCTTTCGAATGGTGTATATAAAAAAAATCTAGCTTTAAAAAAATGTTCCTTACCCTATTTTTTTTTAGGGTGTACCGGATCAAAATAGCTCCAAAAAATAAAGTAACAAGAAAAAAATTCTACACAGCTACTAAGAATTAGTGTAATGTACGTAAGCAACCGAATTTAAACAAGGTAACCGGCCTTGCACTTGGGGAATGACCCTTACGCGGTTTATTTTTGATGAGAAAATAACAAAAGTGTTATTACGCTAATAATTTTGGAATCGAAAAAAAATATTTTGCCGATACCCTAAAGTGATTACGTGGATATTGAAATAATTGTTCCTTACTTTAATTTGCTCGCACAGTAATTTATACGATGTGTGCGTTACGCTAATTTTTGTAGTACAATCGACAACACAGCTGTGGATACAGACACAGTGCTAGAAATATGTATACACACCTTTATGTCCAGGCAATAAAGTTCTGTTTACATATTTTTGCCATTTTGCCTGTGTTCACAGGTGTGTTGTTGATTGTACTTGACAGAATGAATGAATAATTTGATATACTATAGATACTTAAATACATAGACAGCCATGACCAAGGAACAAATATTTGTGATAAATAAAGACACAAATAATGCCCTCGCCGGGATTCGAACCCGAATTAGTGTAGCTTTAAAACTGGAAGTAGATTCAAAAGTGCAAAGTTTGCGTTGACTTTGACTATGTTGTACAGAGTTGCTGCTAGGAAGACTCAAGATTTTGTAGAAATCATTACACAAGTCTACGAACAAATAAAACATGGAAGCCGCATGCCATACTAAATTGCCTTTCAAAAGCGGTCCTGAATTTTAGTTGACAAATGTCACCACCTCTTCAATGCATTACGGTATTCACGGTATTGAATTTCCATGTCAACCTATAAAAACTTAAACCACCATTTAAAATTAGTTGTGAATGGTCCTTCAAAGTTTTGATAGGCCATATTCTAGAAATAATTGTCAAAGATGTTACGCCGAAATATGCGCGGTGTTAAGAAAAGCACTATGTCCTGCCCATCTTGGCACATTAAACACGTTACACGTCCATGTTATATAATTATTGGTCGCAGACACAAGTGATCAAATTCAGATGTATGGAATCTATTGTGTAGAATCGCGACAATGCATGAACAAAAAATTATCCTAATTGAAGGGGTGTTCTGATTTCACCATTTATTTCCCAATGATACGCCATTTTTATTCCATATATGCTTATTAAAAATTAGAAACAATACAAGTACTTATAATATCGAAGACTTTTGAAAAATTGAAACCTAATATAAATGAATGAATAAAAAATATAAACAAAATCTGTACTAATAGGTAATAATAAAACATGAAGTAATTTCTTCCAACTCTGCCATCATTTCTCATCCAAGGCTTCCAATAACAAAGTTTATTAAGTAAATTATAAAAGGCAATTATAGTGTTTTCAACCGACTTTAAAAAAGGAGACGGTTCTCAATACGACTGTACGCGATTTTGATGTTTTTATTCGAAAGCAGATGGTCCCATTTTAATTTGGTCTAGTTCTGATAATTATAAGTCTCAATTGGCATTAAGCATGTGCATTGTGCACGACAATCGGATGAATAACTCGATACCGCGTCAACCGATTTCCATAAATAAATTTTTAACCGACTTCAGAATAAACCGAACTAGTCCCGTTGGCATCAAGGTCTGATTATGGGATCTTGGAGATATCGGTTGAAGTCGGTTTTTTTTAATGATTATTGATATCGTTTGGCGTACAGAACTCGGGATCGGGAAGAATTATTATATCCGAGACCACGTCACCCATGGTCGGATTTTTCATGGTCATGTTTTCGGGGGGCGTACATTGCGTACAAGCCATGTCACCCCCACGCATCGTGTCCTCGCAGTATATCGGTTGACCATCGCAGCGGCTGAAGCCCGAGTACCCCTCTTACTGGCAACATTGCCCCGGTTTGTCTCCCTCTGACCCGCACGCGTTATCGCAACTTGGCACACGCTTTTCAGCTTCGCTGACAACAGCCACGACGAATAGAAGAAAGAGGGTAGTCTTTAAATGTTTAACAAGGAAAATTTTCCTTAAGGTTCAGATTTGCCTTCATCTATTCTTTTTGAACTTAAAGTGGTACCGGTACCATAGAAAAATTAGAATATCGATAGGTATCCTAGTTCACAATCGAACTATTTCAGTCACTTTTTTATGTCTCTGGCATCTATGGGTATTATTCTCCTGCACGCTTAGAACATGATTGGTGCGACAGTATGTCGCAGCGAGATAGATTTCCCGTCTTTTACTTAGTAATTACATATGCGACATAATATTATTCTGATTTATACTAGCTAATTGAAATAACCCAAGTTATAATAATATACCAATAATAAAGATCTCTTAAAACCGTAGAAATACATTATTTTATTGTAATTTATGTTATGAATGATAAAAATGATTATCATTTGTGTTAACACTGTCAATTATTTTAAGTATGTTATATTTAACTGATAAAGATCTGTTAAAGAAGAAAAAGAACATTATTTTGGTTTATTTCTGTCATAATTATTTTAGATAATTACTGTGTGGTAAAACTATCAAACATAATAACTTACGTTTTACCTGAATACTCAAACGAGATTCTGATGATCTTGGAGATTTTGGATCGAGATCTTGGAATGAAACATAATGTTTCATTCCAAGAAAAGACTTAGCGTAGGTACAGGTTAGGGAATAAGACATTTCAAGTAAACCACACAAACAATAGGACTTGGATTTCCTATACACATTTAGACAAAATAACTTATTTTTTTTCTTATTTTTCAAAACGGATTATCCTTACACTAAAACTCACGTAGCATATTTTTACAAATACACTAACTTACATTATTTTGCTTTAATTAAAAAAATCATTAAAATACGCTTACTTTATTTTTTTGAAATGATATTGGATCTGTAAACCGAAGTCAAATTAGCGTAAGGGACATGACTAAAAATTGCTACGAGTGTAATCGACGTTAGTAATGAAACACATTAGAGTAACGGACACCAATTTTCCTTATTATTTAGTCTACGTAAATAAATACTATTTAAGCGGAAAGAGCACCAAAATATAAGAATACGTGTGAAATCGGAGCCAGAAAAGCTCAAATACAATAAAAGTTATGAGCGAATAAGCAGAAAAAAAAACTTTGTCGGGCTCTCCTGCAAAGTCGTATTTTGTCCCTTACCCTAATTGAACCTACGGTCGACGATATACTCCCAATGTTTCTGTTTTAATAAAACAACTTTTAATTAAATTATTCAGTAGCAGATTCGAAATTAAAAACACTTCTTCCGATTTGTTGTGAATATTAACTTCAGATATTTGCATTGTCTCTCACATGATGCCCAATACTGACAACCGAAGACACTAAATACTATTCGAAATACAATTGTAATAAATATAAGGGTTTTGGTAATTTTGTACCTCGACGCGTTAGGTTTATGGAACCCCATGTAGAGCGAGAAAATTGTTTGCCGAAATTGCGAAGCATCTGATTCACGTAGTCTCATGACCAGGGAAATGTCATTAGCAGCTTTGATACAATGTGAAAAGAACCTATTTTAGAATTTAAAAACTCTTACCTTTAGGGTATTTTCTAAACAGTTTAACAGTGTCACGTAGTAAAAAGTGTCACGACGATGACGAATTGTTACGGGTTATCCATCCAGATACTCGTATTTCGATTAACATTTGCTAGGTGACAGCGGGGAGCTTACAGTTCGTAGGTACCTATAAATATAAAAGCGAAAATGAAGTATTACCTACTTCAGTCCACTTTTGAGCATAGGCTCCTTTTATCTAAGCATTAGGAGGCTAACCTCCTAATGCGTTTAAATGCTTGGGACTAATCCCATAATCTCTAACTCGCGTGTATTTTGTCACTACGCGTTTTCACGCCTTACGGTATTAATAAACCCTACCATGTTAACTTTATTTTGTAAATATATTTTTTATAACAAAACAAGCTACAAACAAAACAGGGTGGACTGATGACCTGGTGAAGGTCGCAGGAGTCCGCTGGATGCGGGTGGCACAGGCCGGTCACTGTGGCAATCTTTGGGGGAGGCCTATGTTCAGCAGTGGACGTCTTTCGGCTGATATGATGACGATGAAAACAAGTTAAAAATAGATTCAACGTTCGAATCAGCCCTCAGAAGCCTGAAAAAATTAAATTAGCCAACAACATAGTTTCGTATTTCGCTGCTCCCAAAGGAGCGAGAATTTTCCGGAGCAACTACTTCTTCGCACATTAAGTTGTACCAACTCTCTGTGACAATATATTCGTGTATTCTCCCTAGAGGCACGGGATCCGCGGTTTCCGGAATAAGAGATAGTTTTTATTAAATTCCGTGTACTCGTGTACGTAGGTAACTCTATGCCTTATATATCGTCGCCTACTAACAAATAAAACATGGAAGCTGCACGCCATACTAAATGGCCTCTAAAAACTGGTCTTGAAATTGCGTTGACATGGTGTCATCCACTCTTTAGTACATCATCATCATATCAGCCGAAAGACGTATACCTACTGCTTAACATAGGCCTCGCCCAAAGTTTGCCACAATGACCGGTCTCACGTCACCCGCATCCAGCGGACTCTTGCGACCTTCACCAGGTCATCAGTCCACCTTGTGGGGGGCCTACCCACGCCGCACCTTTCGTGGCCGTCACTCGAAAACCTGTCCGCCCCAGCTGCTATCGGTTCTACTCGCAATGTGCCCCGTCCACTGCCACTTCAGTTTAGCGATTCGGAGAGCTATATCGGTTACTTTGTTTCTGCTGCGAATAGCCTAATTTCTAATACGATCTCACAGAGAGACCCCTAGAATAAATAGTTTGTGAAAAATTCAACTGTGTATTACGATTCAGTGAAATACAGCCTAGCGACAGGCTAAAAACCTTATCCACAGGGATCCATATTTACCCCTTGCGCACTACACGGAACACTAAAAAAATAGTGGCGAATTAATACTGATTAGAACCAAGTTGTTTTAACATTCATGTTGCCAGCACGGAGGTGTACCCAAAAATGATTTTGTAAAATTGTTTTTATTTTCAAAGCTGTATAATTGAAATTTAACTAACCTAATCTACAATATCCGTATCTAAGATTGGCCCTTGTGGCAACCTAGGATGCTGGCGGCATTTCCTCGCTGTATCGCAATTACTGATGCGTTGTGATTTAAACTTATTGCCCTAGTAATAATTTTAAATATTTAAAAGCTACAACAACATATTTAATAAATTTTATAGAAAATATTATACGAGACTTTTTAGGTTTACCCAATATCGAAGTTATAAAAAGATCAATCATTACTAACAGGGTCAATATCAAAAACGACTTAATACAATTTTTCAAAGGTCTTATGTCAATTATTTCCACTTTGTCAAAAGAGATTATTTCTCTCATGAAAACATAGAAAAAATAACCCTTGACTGATTGGAAATAAGCCCTCAAAAATGGAGCGGAGGAATGAGGAGCCATCTTACTAAATTTTTGCGGTGTTAAATAATGTCGATATTCAATCTAATATTCAAATTTGGAATATTAATTCATTGATGATGCCGCAGGGGCTCTTTCACGTGACATATCTGAATTTATAGCCGCTTTTAAAATATCACGAAAAAGCAGAGTTCTTTTTTAAAATGTATTTTTATCGTCTAAGTTACTGGGCTCTTTTCAGTTAACAGATATAGGATATTTCTACGATTTACTTGAATATTTAATGCAAAAGTGCTTGTGATAATTAAATACATTTTTTTTACTAAAAAGTGACGCACTATTTAGTTTTCAATTCATAGCATAACAAGCTCCGAGATATACGAGTATACCTATGTACTTACCGAGTAGATAGAATTCATAATCATCCTTAACGCATCAATTGCCTACTCCATAAAATTTTATACTTTACACAGTGTCACTCTGTATACATGACAAATAAAAAAACTGGAAAGCCATGTTCAGGAAAGTTTCGAATTTCGTTTTTTGCCGCAACGACCAAGTCTTTTATTTGCCAACCCTGCCACGTAACGAAAAACGAGAAAATACTTATCCACTGAAATTTGAACGTAGTAGGTTTGCTATACGGTTGAAATTCATTAGTTCTGGCTTTTAGTTTAGTTTCTAGAGGTGGAATAAAATGGACTAAATACTTGCAAGTGCAGGTTGAAATAAGTACAAAACGAGTATATGCTACTTAATTGGACAAATACTGCTATTAAATGGGAGCGAAGTGATCCGTGTGGGATAATACTATAGTTATTAAGATTGCATATAAGCATGGTCATAGTCAAATACAATTTTCGTTTTTTATTCCTATCCCTACCTAGTAAGTAATAATGTGGCAGACCACACTCACTTTTTTTGGATGTGGAACTTTTTATCTGATTTCCACTCAGAATATCCAGCTCTTTCGATCCTGATATGAGAAAATGTTTGTCCCTGTTTTTTTTTCCATTTCGTATTACCATTCCTTCTTACATTTTGTATGGTGGTAACGGAATGGAAAGTTCGAAGAATTCATGAAAATCTTGGTACAACATTTTTTCCGAATTATGATCGGAAAGAATTCTGAGTAGAAATCAAACAAAAAAATCTATGTTACAAAAAAGTAAACAACTTTGAAAAATAACGGCCGATAGCAACATTCCATAACAGGTCACAGTGATAATCTGATAATAGTGATAATATGAAAGTCGTTACGGATTTCAAACGAGTAATATTTGTCGGCCTCCGTAGCCTAGTTGGTAGTGATCCTGCCTACGAAGCTGGAGGTTCCGGGTTCGAATCCCGGCGAGGGCATTATTTGTGTATTTATTTATCACAAATATTTGTTCCTTGGTCATGGCTGTCTATGTATTTAAGTATCTATATATATCTATCTATTATATATTATATCGTCGCTTGGTACCCACATACCGTGGAACTGGGTCGATTTGTGTAAGATGTCCCAAGATATTATTATTAGATATTATTAATATAGACACTTGTTACTATGGCAATTAACGAATTTATTATTTCTCGTTCGTAATCAAATAAACACACTTTTATAAGGATCATTTTGGACCATCAATTATTTTAAATTCATTTACCTTCATTAAAGAAATTTACTTTACAAGCGAATTTATTCGTACTTGTGACTAATTTCAAATTGCCAAATGCCACATTGCGCAAACCAAAAGGCAACACCTAATTCGTAATTACACCTCAAAGTCGTGAAGCACGACTGAAGTTCGAAAAGCCATATATTCGTGGCTTTCGAACAAAAACATTTCCAATAGCTGAGACAAGTTGCGTGTTTGGAGTTAGTTAGTTGGCTCCGAAGAAATCGATTCGTTTATTGCGTTAGCGTGGTGTGACGGATAGCGTCGGGGCGTCGATCGCGCGAAGGAAAGATTCGTCATCAATATACGACTTCATAAGTAGTTGTTTATTGTTGACTTTTCGATTCGCTGGAAATAATAAATGTGAATGAAATGTTCTGTTTTTTTGTCTCACGCAAAATGATTATTAAATTTGTTGCGATACTTGCAATTTTATTTCATAAATCTGTTTGCCAGTTTCTAGTATTAGTAAACTTTTCACCACTACGCAATGGATTTTGATGATTGATTGATACATAGAGTGATTCAAAAAAAAAGGTTTAAATAGCGTAAGCTTAAAATTACAACCACTTTAGAAAAATAATTAAATGCTTATTTCGAAACTCCGGATTAAAGTTTTTCGTGAAAATTATGTTCATGTGGATTTGTATTTTCAGATAAGTACAATGCGATAATGTTAAGAATGAGAGTAGGTACCAACCTTATCTGCTTTGAGTTGTAATCTAATATCGAAATAATCCCAAAGGGCGTCTCAGAAATATAACGCGAAGTTTTATTTAACAAGATCATATTTTTTCAGAAGCAAATGTTCGTCAAAGAGATAGTATTATTAAAGTTCAGTGAGCTAAGACAGACACATTTTAGTTTGTACAACGTCTCGTGGTTCTGAAAATGAAATATAGTTCGTGTTTTTTCCTATTCCATGAGCAAAATATATCCTCAAAACTTATAATCAGACAAGACATGTCAACTGCCTTTATTTCTAACAATAGGAATTTGAATTATTACTATTAGATTGTGTCCAAGCAATGATCTGAACTTCTTCATAAAAAAATATCAATTGCCAAAGTTACTGCAGGTTGTCGTAAAGATTATAAAATGCAATATGATTGAAAACATAAGATTTGGAATGCCTTATAGGATTTATAAAATTTAAGTAAACCTCAGCAAAAGTAGCTTAGTTTACATATCATTGACCCTTGTACAGATGTAGTACAAAATCCTTTCTCTTTGGCTTTTCACGGAATTATCCGAATCCATATTGCTGTCACAATGAACTTCAGTATATATTGCACTGAAGCTAATTGAGACAGAGAGATTAATTCGATTAATATAATAATATACTGAAGTTCATTGTGACAGCAATATGAATTCGGATGTTTCCGAGAAAAGACGGAGAGGAAGGACTTTGCACTACATCTGTAAGTAATAAAAGTCTTATTGATGTAGACAGAAAAAGTATGTATAAAGTCTATACATACGTTTTCTATCTTGAGCAACCACGCAAACTGCGTACGAAAGAAATTAAATTACGGCACTGACTTTTCACATTTCCGCCCCACATCCGGAGTAATGAAATCTCGAACTCGTTCCCATTTACAATTATCTACCGCAGACGAAATTAAATGGCGGAATAAAGAATGTTTGTAAAGTTGTGCTTATGTAACTCGACAAGCGACTTTGAGCTGTTTTAAATAACATAATAAATTAATATGGCATACGTCAGATAGTATCAATACAAGTAACGGTTCTAACTATATGTACATTACTTTTATGTAGTTAGAAATGAAGGTCCTGCACAATGAAGGTCCATACGTCACTTGATGTGATATCTAAACTACTACATACTATAGTAATTAGTGATTTCTCGGGCACCCGATATTTCGGCAGTAAATCAGTTTTTTCCGTATTACAAAGTAAATACCCCGTTTTAAATAATATGTATTATAAACCTACTTTTAACACTTACTTTCGAAAATCATCAAGAATCAACCAGAACAAATATTAGCCACGTTATCGACCGAGCCATCGAGTACCGACTGCGATCCCAAACAAGTTGGCCGCTCCTCCTTTTGACATAAAGTAATGCGACCATATTTCGAAATTAATCTAGTGCTAATGACATACATCCATTTCCAGCTTATCAGTATACAGGGTGTTCGTTTCGATTTGCGTTAAATTAGACAGGTTACTCTGGTTATTAATAGAAGTTGTCTGGTATATGGGCTTTTAGAAAATTCGATAAAAAAGATTTTTTTTTGTTTTGATACATAATAAATGAAATGGTAATTGTGAGAGAACCTTCAAAATAAAATAAAAGTCAATCTCAGGTGACTGACGGCACATGTCAAAATAAGCAACATTAGAATATAATAAAGGTTGCAATACACTTGTTCAGTCATTAAACTTATTTTTTTAATAACTCAATAACAGTAAGAGTTAAATAAAACACTAGTTTCTTAGAGAAAATAAATACCCTCGTCCTGCCCAATGTGATTTATAAAGGACATATTCGAATAAGGTCAATGGGGGTAAGACCGTCTATCAGAAAAGTCCGTCTACCAACTGATTTATACATCTAACTCAAGAACATAAGACACATAATATGACGGACTTTCCGTACAAATAAAATATGCCGGACTTAGCCGCACTGACCTTATGTAGAATATTTCAAACTTAGTATGATGGGCAGAACGAGGTTATATTTGACCTAAATAAGCTTCCCTTAAATTTATAGCACATAAAGAAAAACACCCTGTAGACACATTTCGAGGTAATGCCCATAATCGACACGCTGGGCAAGAGGGTTGCCAATCACAGTAGTGTGTTCACTATGATGAGTTGATGACGCTGCTGCCTATGATCAATCTTCGATAGGTAAATTAATGGTCGGTGACACTTCAATCCCAGTTGATTCTTACGACACCCACGAAACGAGTTGTGGTGGTGACAAACCTATTCAACCGCAGTCACCACACGGCCAATTATTAAGTATTATTTCAAGGAAAATAAATAAAAGTACCACATTTGTTTTGCAAGTCATTGTATAAACGTTTACTCTTTGGGTTACGATAGAAAGGTTCATCATAATGTCATTTCCATAATCATATTGATTACAACGTCAAAGTTAAATGAAGTAACAAAACTTGAGTTACCTATCTTTCTCCTGTTAAACTTTTAAAACAATGGCTAAACTTATAATGGATCCATTTTATTTTTAACTTTTCTGTAACATTTTATCCGATTTTGCATTTTATGGCGTTTTATAATAACTTGAAGTCATCATCATCATTCGCCGATAGGCATCCACTGCTATACATTGTTCGTGTATTTATTTATCACAAATATTTGTTCCTTGGTCGTGGTTGTCATGTATTTAAGTATCTATTATACGTACATAACACTTTGCTCCACGGGACAGGCTTCGCCTAGTGTGGATTAAAAAAAAAACTTGTATTACCAAACTTATTTTTCGAAATATTTTTTTTTTTTATTTACTCCATAAACGAATGGTTAAGGATATTTCACGGAAGGTGATAAATGTAAAAAAGATATGATTAGATATTTATTTATTTATTATTATTTATGTATGTTGGCGACTGTACATCTTTAAAAAACTTAATACAAAATTGCGTGGGAGGAATCAAAGAGCATAAAACGTTTTTGAGAACAAGTTTCGCGAACTTTGAACTGTTTTTCCAGAAAGTTTTTGCTGGTTCTCGTTCCGGACTTCCGGCGTTTCGGATATTGCTTTACTTTGATGATTTTTCCAATCAAGTGTAAATTGAAAATTGCTGTTTTTATGAAATTTGTTTTGAAACCAATATCTCGCCAAAGCAAATCTTAGATATTTATTTATTTACTTAAAAAAAGCATTCTCTACCAGTCAACCTCGGGCAACGCAGATAAGCTGTGAACGATGCAACAAAAGCAATATTATAATATATTCAGAATAATTATTTTAAAATGTATTAAAAGCCGGTCATTATTATGTTCTGTATTAAAATGTAACATAATAATGATTCCATCATTTTAAAAGCTTAGAGATAACGATCCGACTAAGTAAATTTGCCTACGATTTTAATAAAATGAAACGAAAGAGTGGAGTTACTTTATCAAATTATAAATCAATAACATTGCTTAAATAATAATGTACACGGTGCTCGTGAGCATTCCGAAAGATTTTAATGCTGAATTCCTGAGCACATTTAGAGTATTTAATGTCATATAAAATTTCCTGGATTCGGCTTGGTCCCAGAGATAATGAACCTTTTTTCGAAATAAGTTTTTCGACGTAACTCGTCATGAAACTTCTTTTTGATTACAATGCTACCACAATGTGTTCTAATATTACCACACCTTTTGCCTGACAATCAAAAAATAAGAATAGACTTGACGAAAAAAAAAACCTGTCCCTAAAAAAAATCATTTACAAAATTAATTTTAACAAATTGTTGTTATGATAAAAGGTATTGAAAATGTTAAAAACTATTCAAAAAATGTTTTTTTTATATAATTTGACATTAGGTCTCATAATATTTTTTATTTATTTTGATGTCTAGATAAGAATGCATAGTTAAAATCTTTCGCAATGTTCGCGAGCACCCTGTATTATTATGGTGTGAGACGCAACAGTTGTAATTATGGTGAAATAGGCCACTGTTGTGTCAACAGTTACTTTCGAATTCTATTCTAATCGCAGTTTGATAATAGAAAAAGTACTGTTTCATAAATTTCGTCGTAACGGCTGTTTCTTTGTCATTTTGGCTTTATATTCATAGTCGACAAGCTATCCACTGCCACATAGGCCTCTTCCAAAAATTGCCACAATGACTGGTCCTACTGCACTCGCATCCAGCGGACTCCTGCGACATTTACCAGTTCATCAGTTCACCTCGTGGGGGGCCTACCCATGCTGCGCCTTCCGGTACGTGGCCGCTACTCGAGAACCTTTCCGCCCCAACGGTTATAGGTTCCACGTGCAATGTGACCCGCCTACTGCCACTTCCGTTTAGCGATTCAGAGAGCTATATGTTATATGGATTTCTTGCGGATTAATGAAACCTATGAAATATTACTACTTAATTATCTACAAGGGTGCACTTAGACTAAACGAGCATAGCATATAGAATGAGCAAATGTTCGTTTGGTCTAAATGCAACTTTAGACCAAACTGAGCGAATGCTCATTCTATCCCCACTCTACAAAATTCGTTCGTTACACGAAACGTAAATCGTCGAAATTCGTAGAGTAGGGGATAGAATGAGTATTAAATCCACCTTGAGTAATCTTAGTATGAGCGGTTATATTTTAACCTGTCTGCCTGCGACATTGGATGTAACGTCATGCCCGAAACGTCAGGATATAATTAAACGTAAGTTTGTGCGACTAAGACCCGTTTGTCTTTAAACTATTAGTGATTATCGTGAAAGTTTAAATGAATATGTGAGCGGTTATATAAAAATACGCAGTGTATTGACGTTCCCAACAAACTTTAGCAAAGGCTTTGGTGGACAGGCATCGTCGGAAATGCATAAAGATCACGTTCTCAAGCCACGGCACGCTAATGGGAATTCCGATCAGCGACTCGACGCTAACTACTTCTCCAACATTTTTCACAACTAGGTTAAGTGAAGTCGATTTGCTGGTTTCAAAGGCTTTGTCGGGACTAATTGTAAGTATTGGAACTGTTTAAAGTACCTAACGAGTTTAAAATTTTACGCGACGTTGAAGATTATATACACGGTGTAACGTCAGCATTCCGAAAGATTTTAATGCTGGATTCCTGACCATATTTAGAGTCTTTAATGTTACATAAAATTTCCTGGATTCGGCTTGGTTTCAGAGATAATCAACCTTTTTTCGAAATAAGTTTTTCGACGTAACTCATCATTTAACTTCTTTTGGATTACAATGCTACCACAATGTGTTCTAATATTACCGCACCTTTTGCCTGACAATCAAAAAATACGAATAGACTTGACGAAATAACCTCTACCTAAAAAAAACAATTGAAATTAAAAAAAAAAATATTTGAAATGAAAACCTTAAACTAATACATAAATATCCTGCGGCCCCACACTAGGCAATGCCTGTCACGTGGCGACCAGATTCGGTTTTAAAGGAAGTGATTTACATTTTGTATTACTTCGATTACCTACACAGCCGTTGCTAAGATTCACTTTACAAAAATAATGATACTAAAGATTTATTGAAAGATGAGCGAGACTAATTAGACTAATACTTATATCTATTGAGTAAACAATATCTATCTGTATGTTTGTGTGTTAGGAAGTGTACGTGTGAGTGGGAACGTGTGTGAGTGGGTGCGTGTGTGTGTGTGTGTGATAATTTAAACAAATTGTTGTTATGATAAAAAGTACTGGAAATGTTAAAAAGTATTCAAATCGGCCAAAAAAAAAAAAAAAAATTTTTTTGGTGGAATTGACATTAGGTCTCATAATATTTTTTGTTTATTTTGATGTCTAGAATGCATACTTAAAATCTTTCGCAATGCTCGCGTAACACCAAGTAGGTATATATAAGTATCTGCCCACTAGACCGTACCATATCGATACCTTTAGGCTCAAAGGGTGTAAACGCCAAATTGCCACTTTACAGGAGAAGCAAAAAAAAGAAAAGTATTTTAGAAAAAAAATCATAACTTCTTTGTTTTTTGGCAGAATAACTAAAATTTTGGCCAACGTACTTGAATTTTTAAGATATACATTTTGAATATCAATCATTTAGGATAAATGAATAAATAAAGAAAAAGGGTGTGTTATACTCCCTTAACTTTTTGAAATAATGGCGTTTACGCCCTTAAACTTCACATAATATGCAAAAAATGTAGGGAGTATTGGTTACTAAACGTTTGAGTTTTGGTCTAAATGGGGCGTATATTATCACAATTACCATAGTTATAATCGGTCTTATAAACTCATTCATAACATAGGCAATGCTCTGAATGGGTGTATAATACACCGTGGGGTTAAAAAAATACTTACAATCAATTAAAAGGTTGCTGCTTTTATAAAAAAAAATGTCTACACTGACTATGCTGTTGCTGATTATATTTTTCTTTTATGTCTAGGGATAAAAATAATGTTAATGGCGTTATTGGACAATTAAGCTACTACCAAAGCCCAGATTAAAATGCGATATGAAACCAGTAAAACAAACAACAATTCATCATAAATTTAAGAGTCAAACTCTTGTCGGCGTAACTGATGAATGTAACTGTATCCATCTAACTCTGTCTAAAGCCACCTCCTTGACTTCTTTATACGACACAACGTCTACTTTCTCTTTTATTTGTTTCATGTAAATTCCTCTATGTCTCCCTCTTCCTCGCTTTCCTTCAATTCTTCATTCTATTATGTTTTTTTTATCAAAGCGTCATGTCGTATAAGGTGACCAAACATTTTCCCTCTCCTATTTTCTATTATCTTTAGCAAACTCCTTTTTTCATTTACTCTTTTAAGCACTTCTTCATTTGTGATATTTTTTGTCCAACTTATCTTCTCCATTCATCTCCAGCTCCACATTTCAAATGCTTCCAGTATCTCTCTGTCCTTTTTCGTCATGGCCCACGCCTGACACCCATAAAATGCTATACTCCAGATGAAAGTTTTGATGAGCTTCTTACAAACAGCAATTAATAATGACATCTTTATTATATAATATATTTCTTTCAATAATATCCTCTAGATCATTTAGTATTATTTTTCCTTATAATTACCAACACATACATATCAACTACTAAATTAAATATAATAGCATGCTTTTAGAATACTAATAATCACAAATCTTTACCTTTTGATTTTTATAAAACCTATAGACACAACTTAATATCTTTTACTCTCACATAGCATTTCTTTCTTTTTTAAATTACCAATATATAATTATGTAGATATTAATTAAATACTAAATGGAGTAGAAGACTTTTAAAATACTTAATCATTAAATTAAATTTATGTTTAAAACGCACAGAACCAAAAAATATAACTGTGCGTACTGTAAATTAAAAATGTCGACTGAAATTGAACGTAAATTTATACACATTATACACAATGTCTCCCATTTTTATCACATTATCTGTCTATACTTTTAATTTCACACTTGCAACATAGGTACGCCAGTATACAGGTAAGTATACATAGATTTAGAATGATGGTCATTCGCTTCTATACTGTAGTTTTAATAACGCAATAACTGTTTATTCTTACTTTATAATTGGATAATGACAATGAATCATTACTATCGTATAGGTACACAGTACGTAAGCAATTTTGAAATAATAAAATAACTTAGCGAGCCTATAAGCCATAATTTGTACATTTCTTGGGGCGTATAAGTCAAAAAGTTTTGTTATCATAGGGCGTAAGAGGCGCAGCATGCCTACTACGTTACGGCGTATGAGTCATTTTAAAACGTACAATGCAAGGATACGGGCGTATGAACCTAATTTAGCCTACTAGAGTCATACTACCTAAATTAAGTAGCATAATTTCTACGTCGTATGAGCTTGTTTAGTTTTGTATTATAAACATTTTATAACAACTTTGTTATAAGACCTCTTTATTTTTTTTATTTCTGAACTTATTACCTAAATAAACAAAAAATTGTGTAAATGTATCAAATACGCCTCTTGCTTTTAAAAAATCTCCTAGAAATACTTGGGTCGTATATGCCCTAAATTGTCGAATTTCGTTGTTTTAACTACACATATCGATAGAGAAAAAAAAACTGAACAAAACTGCATTCAAAACTCATTTTGGCCAAAATGGCGTTTACGCCCTTTGAGCCTAAAGGTATCGATATCATGACCGTAGCATGAACGTATCAGACAAA
>JALPQI010005517.1:0-64392 GCA_025490895.1 Thaumatotibia leucotreta
TATTCCGTGACTAATACTTTGACCTCTGAATATATTTTACAAATTTTAATGTATTTGTTCACAAAATGTTCACTCAACTTTTCAATTTTTTTACTCGATTCCTGGTAGCTGATGAATTCACCTTTGTAACTTAATGCCTAGGTGAATATTCAGCGTATTTACGATGTTTTATTTCGTCATCGTCGTCTCTGCAAATATTATTACAAGAATATCCTTGAAAAGTATTATTATAATGTAAACGTAATTCAGTACCAATACTGATTAGGGTGGGTCATTTAAAATAAAAACGATTTTGTGGAGGGCGCAGTTACAAAATGGTGCCATTTGATGTTTGATTATTACTCTTTTTTAATTTAAGTTTTTCTGCCTCCGGATTTCAATAGAAGCTTTCTTAAAATGTCTAGGGATTAAAAAAAAATTGCTTCGTTCTTTTTTTCATCTTATTTGGCCCCGTAACTTTAGAAAAGCTATTTCCAGGTAAACACAATACTCAAACATAGTTCATGTTGCAATAAAAAGTAAAAACATAGATATCAACCGTGGTCAGTACAAAATGTACTGAAGTTTCTATGAAATCTTTCAAATAGATCCAGAGGCAGAAACTTAATTCCGATAGTCAAATCATTTTGCACACTCTTTATTACCTAATTACGGAACGTATACCGATATTTGTGACCCTAGGTTAGGTTAGTTAGATTTAAAAATAAACGTAAAAAAAACTTATTAAATTTGAAAAAATTTCCTTGTCGTAGTGAGTCGGATACCAAATGGCGGAATCATCCAAGGGGTCGACGTCCGCTACGCCGCTACATACGGCAACCCCCACTTAAGGACAGGGGCATTAGGCTTCACTGTAAACACTGCGAAGCCAGCTTCGACCCCAGCTCCACCCCCTTATTCTTCTGTGAGAAGTTCTGTTGTGATGCCGTCAGGTGAGGTTTTGAGACCAAAGGGCAGACTTGTGAATTCATGTTGGCCGATTTGTGTTTCAAACGCAGTTTCGTGTTTAATCTAAATTAAATTCTTACGTCTTTGTTTTCTTTCTCTGAATTTTACATTTTAGTTTCTTCTAATTGAGGGTGTGTTCATATATTTGTAATTAAAGTGGCCATTTCAAGTTCTGCTTCTTCTCAAATATAAGTGTTAAAGTTTAGGTAAGGTCCCCATTGAAAAGAAGCGCCATGGTTTACTGTGGCATCATGCTGAGTAGAGATTCCTTTAAAAGTCTGGACTTTGTTATTTTTTGTGTTTTATGTACTCTTTCTAAAATATCACTTATATTACTCTTCATCTATGTTGATTATGCCCTTAAGCATTCAAGAAGTTTGTGTTCGATATATCTTATTTTATTTTTAATATACAATTATATTTGTTCAGGTACATCGTCACATTCAATAACGTCTCCAACAAGTTTGGCGTCTCCTCAGTGTGCTACGAGCCCTATAACTACATCAACTATGTCAACTGACAGTACGCAACCGGTGGTATGAAAATATTTTTATATGTAATTGTTATTAGACATGCTTTGATTTTTGCGATAGTCTCTTATGTCTATGTAAAATGAGAGTGATGACATGTAACAAAAGCTAGCTAGCGAGCGGTAAAAACACTTGAATTCAGATCACAAATATGTATTACGAAAGTAGGGGTGACAACTTTAAATAAAATGGTCTCTTTATCTTATTTTATTTTGTTTTCCCAACAGATTGGGGTTGCAACATCGTCGGCCACGCCTCAATCTCCTAGCGCGCACTATATTTTGGCTCCGTCAAATAGAACTATAAGCAACGCTGTTACTGTTACTAAGAAAGGTAAGAATGATTAATTGGACAGCGCTTTCTTAGGTTTCCGTGTTTTGCAAGTAATAGTCGGTAATTTTATTTCTGTTACGATTTTTCTTTTGCCTTTTGATTACTTACTATTTTCAGAGCCGGACTAAATAAGCCGCCGCTGGCTTTTATTAGATTACTAAAATTACGAGTACAGTCAAGGTCGAAGGTCGAAGTTATAGATGCTCGCAAAGTGCAAAAAATATCTATACATATTACCTATTACAACAATTACAACTTATCGAAGCGCGGGGCCCGTAGCATATATGCTACTTTTGCTGTAAGATTAATCCGCGTATTTTTGATAACAAATATTTAAATGAAAATTTTAACTTTTAGAACTTGAAGTCCGTAAATACGTAGGTTTTGTTTTTGATAAAGTTTGTATTTAAATACTATATTTATTGATCAATAATTGTCACTCGGAACATAGTGACCGAAGAAATAAGCATTGTATGTTTTGAATCTAAATGGTTTCTAGCAAATTGTCTAACATGTATTTTGCAGTGATCGTTTTAAAGTATTTGAAATAAAAACGTACTTATAGTAGATTTATTGTATGTTTTCTTTATTTTTTAAGCTTTATGTCTCATGTGTCATGTTTTTTAAAGTTTAATATAAATATAACGTTAGTGTCTTTTTCAGGTAATGGCCTCCAATCGCCGCTAGCAACACATGTGTAAAACATTAAAAGACAATCACTAAAATATTTAAGAAAGTGCGAACAGTGCAAACAAAACTATAATGTGTAAAAGTGTAAAATTTTGGAAATAATTATCTGATCCAGTGTTACCTTTGACTGTGCAGTCAAAAATTGACAATCATTTTTTTACTTTCGAAATATTACTTTGACTGTTAGTGTTAAAGTTCGGTTTCAAAAACTTTGAGAACAGTTCCAAAACTGTACTTTTACTTCGTCAATTTTCAAGGACGCTAAAGTGACTTTCAAAAAGTGCGCATGTTAAATTAATATAAATAAACACGTTTTGTAAAAAGTCAATTCCAAATATCCGACTGAGATTCTTGTTGCTATTTGTAATTATATTTCGGAATAGATTATAGATATATGTAATTAAATTTGTATCTATAGTTTGATGTATCTTCACAAAAATGTGTTTAGTATTCTTTATTTCAATATGTTTTAAAGTTGCTCTTAAAGTAAGTGTCATGTTTTTTAAAGTTTTATTATTCTTAAAGAAAAATAGCCAAACATTATGATTTCATTAAATGTAACTATTAAGTTTTAGTTGTTACTGATTGTAAATACCTAAACAATAATTTCGGTTTTTCAACATGTTGTTCAATATTTTACAATTTTACTAAGATAATTACTGCCTCTAAAATTTTGACACTATTTTGGAAAAAAAACTACATGTACAGTCTATTATACTACACTTGTGGGTATCTTTTTCTAGTTTTAGTTATTTTTTAGATTAACTTTAAATCATTGCGATACATGTACCTCATTTTAGTTCTCGCTTATGTATTAAAAAGATAGTATCATAATGGTCAGTACATACAGAAAAAGATTTATTATACAGTACAGATTCAGAGTTTACATTGTATTCGTAATTTACACGTGAAATTTTCTCTTTGTGTTGAACAAAACGAGACAAGAGGAATATACGGACAAGAAAAGTAGCCATCGCAAAGTGAAGATATAGTAGTTACCATAAATTTTGCCTAATTGAGCTCTTGAGGACAACATTGCCCACTTGAAAAAAAAGTTTTGATTTTTTTACGATGAACAAACACTTCTTGTTAAAATATATTTTATTCAATTACTTAGGAGTCTTAGGATGGCCTTGATTGCATTTCATTACCGAGTGAAATTGTAAACTATTTTATCAGCTGTTTATTACTAATGTATCCGGTTTTACATCATGTTTTTACATTTGTAAGTGAGTGTGGCCTATGTATCATAACTGCTACAGTTACATTTTGTACTTACCGGCTTTCGAATTTCCACCTAAATGTATAACTTAAGCTTTAATTTACGAAAATGTGCCATTTTCATATCTCATACACATATCTTTAAATTAAATTATTAGGGCAAAGTTAACAGATAATTCAGCACGGTTCTTCCATTTTGTTTCATAGTGCAATGTCAATTAAATGTTTTTCTTCAAAGTTTAATAAATTATTTCATATATTATTTTATAGTGAAATATTTCATCGACATATAGTATATTTACCGCTTATGATATATTATGCTCAATCTTTACGAATGGATGATTTGATTTCAAATTTTAATCTAAGACTGATTAGACTAACCTTCACGTTGCCTTTTTCATTTGTCGAAAAACTTTTTTTTTGTAAATAGTAAAATCGCTGTATTAAAGCTAAATATTAAGTTCCTTCCGAGTTTCAATATTTATAAAGCAAGATTTAACACGAGGTAATTGAATTATTATACTTTCAAATATGTAAAAAAAATGGCCACCACACGTGAAAGCATAAATATATTTTTCAGTACAGATGGTGCTTTTTTACGCGCTAGTGCGAGAAGTGGTTCATTTACAGTCAGGTTGAAATCTTCAGAGGGCCATATGTCAGGAAAAATGTCGTACGATACACGTGCGCAACTAAAATTCGTAGCTAGTGTCGATTTTATCTCCACTCGTTTCAAACTTAATTTTTTCCGCACTTGTACCATAATGTAATATTAGTTAGGTTTTACTCGATACGTAATGCATTCTTTACGTATCAAGTAAAACCTAACGTATCCACGCATCCTTTCCTTTCGAACTTATGGTGCGGTTAATGAAAATTTTAGTAAATTTTGTTTATTTATTACAGATTACAGATTGTAACAAGGGCACGGACTTTCTACAGGGTGAACGATATGAAGTGTTACCAAGTAGATTTTTTAAGTCTGGTGTCAAAATAACAGCGGCTCATTATCAGAAATATGTTTTAAATACCGCATTTAAGTCTTAGGCACGCAAACATTTGGGTTGTAGACCGCGAACATAAGAACAAAACTGAGCTTCGGCTTATAAAGCTCGTAAGAACCAAAAATGACTGAAAATTTCTCCAGTGCAGTGAGTTTCGGACTTTTTATCTGGTCTATTTTGTAGAAAAAGATGAGACTAATTAAACATGCTAGTATAAATGCAATGAAGAAAGCGATCGTATTTCACTGGCACATACCTATACCCAGTGGTCACAAACGCGCTGCGAGCAAATATTTTTTTATCATTTGAAGACCATTGTCAAGGCAAAACGTAGTATATTGACTAAAAGTAATATTTTTAATCACAAAATGTAATATTTTTCCTCTTGTTATTTCTTACTTATAGTAATAAATTATTGCAACGAAAAAATCGCAGTCCTTTGAAATTGGTAACACTTCATATTGTTCACCCTGTATGTACTGTTCCATTTAATCTGAAGTGACCTCGATTACAAGTTACCTATCGATTACTTTACAAAGTATTTCAGTTCTATAATTGTGTCCCGGCCGTGTCAGGATCATTAATAATTAATACTTTTTAAGTACGCCAGTCCTTCATTTGATAGATTGAAATAAAAAAGTATTTACGAGATCAAATATTCACACCAAGAAATTGATTGTCTACAGTCATTAAAAGGACAGAAACAGTAATTATGGCATAATTACGTACTTTATGAAAGTATTTACCGTAAAAATCACATCGTTTATATTCTATTTGGTGTATAATTTTGTGATTGTTGTATGATCGTCCATTACAGACAGACAGGATATTTTGCTGAAAGAAGACCATGTTATTTTAAAGACAAATAAAACTGCATTCAAATAAAAAAAAAATACTTGTTTCACCCGGAAACCAAACCAACTACAATTTTTGTCGAATTTTGAACCAAACAGTTTTGGTTATTCTTTTAGTTTTAGATACTACATTTCTCGAGAAAAATTGTAATTTTTTATGCATTCTTTTGAATGACATTATAAAAATTACGAATGAAAAAATTTTTTTAAGTAGGTTTGGTTCGATGCCTAGAATAAGCTAGATTTTTTTGGAATTGTTTTTAATGGCTTATTATTTAACTAGCGACCCGCCCGGCTTCGCACGGGTACTATACCTACATAAAAACCTTCCTTTTGAATTACTCTACCTATTTAAAAAAATTTCATCGAAATCCATTGCGTAGTTTTAAAGATTTAAGCGTAGAAAGGGACATATGGACAGAAAAAGTGACTTTATTTTATACTATGTAGATATTTTTCCAAATAAAATAAAGTCTTCTATTAGCGAAATATCCTATCTACGATATTTAAGGTACTTTCCCTTCATGTCCCGTAATCTTAGGACACCCGGTATACAAATCAGTTGTATTGAGTACCTTTTAGGACCTTGTGTCTGTTAAAAAATGAGAATAATTAACCTTAAAAAGATCATAATGATCATTTAATTTTGAAAAAATACTCAAATACAGCGATTTTATTTTACATAAGTATCTTAATATTCATATCTCCTTCTCGTAGAGACATTATACATTATTTTGGTGTACCCTCACCACAATTTATCATGGCCTAGAGGTTATATTAGAAAATCTACCGTACTCATATCATCCGTCTTTTAGTATTAAAAATATGACTCGCTATTTTTCTGTTATAATAAAAATATTTACCATAGCACGATTAGTGGAAATTAATGTTGACACTAAAATTTTGGATGAAATTTAGCATGTTGAAAAATAGTGTTCATAGTGAAAAATAATATGAAAATATCGAGTAATTTATCCACTAGCTAGAATGTAGATAAAGACATTTTTTATTAACTGCTTACATATCAAGAAAGCTACGTAAATTTTGTATGTAAGCAGAATTATGAATTAAAAATTATCTCCTACTGTAATTAATATGTTAAAAATATTCCCATGCTTCACATATGCATACCAAATCAATAAATTTTCAATCCCGGGATCCCGGGAATTTTGCCGGAACTCCGGGATTTTTGACAAAAGTCCCGTTATTGGCTGCCCTGTCTACTCGGATGAATTATCGGCGTACCTAAGAACGTCAAAGACAAGATGGATGGTCGACACTTGATACGGCACTTACAAAATTAGATGCGTTGCCGGGAAATTTGTATATGTGAGGCGCGGTTGTGGCAGTGACGTAATCATAATAAAAACTGCTAATCGATATAAAAAAAGGCCACTCAAATAAAGAAAAAAGGTATGAACTACCTACAAACAACAATTTAAGTGGGTTTAATAGCGCCTTTGATTTTAAAGTACATTACATGAAGCACAAAGCTTTAATGTATTTATTTTTAAGTAAATTTTTAGTACAGATGGCGCCTTTTTTACGCGCTAGTGCGAGAAGTGGTTAATTTTACGTCAGAATAAAAAAACGTCGTACGAGACACGTGCAAATAGGTGCATGTTTTTCGCACTTGTGTCGTAATGTACTATTTTAGGTTAGTACACTTTTTTTGTTTTCTATTGCTGCACGAGAAAGAAGCATTGATCCATCAGTTATACAGATTATTGGTTCTTTATTATTGTTACGTCTCTGTCAATTTCCTTATTATAGGTTTGTATGACAGTATTATCTACTGCATGACGTCATTCTTCATGCATCCCTTTCGTACCTATACAATTATTGTAACTACGAGCGAGATAAAGATAAACCTCCGTATTCATAAACGTGAATCTCCGTTTTAGTAAAACATGTTTTGTCCTTATTTGTCACTTGGACAATAGCATTTGTTAGAATGAGATATTTCAACTAAAATGGTTTACAAGGGAACTTTAGAGAACTGTCATTGCAATCTTATTGTAAGGTACTTTCAATCAATTAGAACCCTAGGTCACTCTAGGATCATGTCGAAATGACACGTACTTGAAATGTCTTACAATTTGATGTATAACGTTATTTTGACCTGATTCCAGAGTAGCTAAGGGCTTCAATTTGGTTGACTGTACGCTAGAAAAGTAATTATTTTTTCTGTGATACATAGACTAATGTGTTTTGTGTAAATATGCTATAACGAGTGAAATTGTTAAGAGTTGTAATTATTTGGAAATATAAGGCTTTCAAATTTGTGAAATAGCATAGTGACATTTCGAGTGGATAGATGGCGTTGTGCGTCGAACTTGTAACTAGTAAAATGTACAAATTACTTTTCTAAATAAAACGAAACTTTGGCCTACCTATGTATATTGAAGTTTTATTTAATTCGTGTCGTCCTAGTGAGAAGTGAGAAAAATCTCAAAAGCTTCATAAAACTTTCTAGGGAAATTATTTTGAAATTGACACCTGTTGTGAACAGTTTTATTTGGATGCCCACGGAATTCTACATTGAGCGGATTGAAATTCTACATGACCGGTTTTTATAGGTTTAGTTAGGGTAATTTGCTAGTAACTGGCCACCTTATAAAAATGAACACTATGGACTAATAATTAGAATTAATTACGGAAGAGGGAGAGTGATTGACATTGACACAACACATCTTTTTAAAAATATATCTAACTATAAGCACGTAGAGTTCATTTTTATATAAGGTTTCCAGTTACTGGAGAGTGGCAATTTACTTTCTTTGTAACTGAAAAGAAAAAAAACAGAAAAAATATCAAAGTGAATATGAACTTTTTCAATTTTAGGAACACCCAATTAGCGTGAAATTAAAAATTCATTGTTATATACAGTGTCCAGTTACTGGAGACTGGCCAGTTACTAGCAATTTACTTTCTTTGTAACTGAAAAGAAAAAAAACAGAAGAAATATCAAAGTGAATATAAACTTTTTCACTTTTAGGAACACCCAATCAGCGTGAAATAAAAAAATAATTTCAGTCAAATATATAACTACAATAAAACCTAAGTTTTGGTGTTAATTTTATAAACTGGATGTAATTATGCAAAAGGGAACCAACCTACGTGAATTTTTCTAATTAACACTTTAAATCACAAGAAACAAAGTCAATATTTTACATGACAGTTTCGTGTGGATTGGTTCCCTTTTGCATAATTACGTCCAACTATAAGCGCTATTGTAATATAAAACGCCGATAAACTTGAAACTCTTAAAGATATCGTTATTATTACCGCGTTAACGTAAAGCTGACTGCTGCTGGTTAAGGTTTTTTTAAACTCACGGTTTTTTTAAAGTGAAAATGCCCATACATGCTTATTCCTTCACAATAATAATATCCGGTGTGGTCACGGCAGTAAGAATACATTTATCACCACCCCAACTCCTCCTGCGGGTGTCATAGGAGTCGACTAAGAAATTGAAGTATCACTGACCATTTTTGATAACGATTGATGATGGGCAGCAGCGTCATCATATCAGACACATTACTGCGATCGCCAATCCGCTTGCCTAGCGTGGCGATTATGGGCATTTACCTCCTAATGCGTCTATACGCATAGCTTAATCGGAGAGGCCTTCGTCCAGCAGTGGACTATCATAGGCTGATGATGAATAATATAATCGACTTTGTTCCTACACTCCGCATCATATCTAAAACCGATGCTTTCATAAAGGAATATTGCCTCACCTTATTCTAAGTTATTCCGACTACGCATAAAGAAATTTTACGGTTGCTCGGATATAAGGCAATTGTGATTCATCTGTTATACGGACATGCACATAAATGTTTATCGTTGCCAGCCGTGTAGGGCCACAAACATAGCGATTTTCTTACTAAAGCGTTTTAATCGGTAGATTATCATAATATTGATTTTAGCCAGAAAAATAGTAGGTAGTTTACAAAATAAAACTAGAACTTAACACCTAATTTCAATAACAATAGACTATAGTCAATAAAATAAATAGGTATACATTATTTTAAAAAATGTGATTCACGTAGAATATTGTGATTTGTCTACTCCAACCAAACCTTCGAGTAACGAAATGTAAGAAAACGTGATTAATGACTTTTTAGCAATATTTGAGAAAAATATCAAGCTTTTAACGTAAATTTTTATTTGAAGCAAAAACCGGATATAAGGCAATTGTAATTCATCTGTTATACGGACATGCACATAAATGTTTATCTTTGCCAGCTGTGTTGGGCCATAGGCATAGCGATTGTCTAACTACAGCACCACATTATTTAAAATCTTTAACAATAAAGTTTACGATACATGTTTTTATCTACTGATTTTAATAATTGTATATTATATTGTTTATTACAAGATAAGTCAAAAGAAACAAAAAAAAAATGTTGGTCCAAAAATAATTGCATAGTTATGGCCTTAATCAAAACAAAAATCACGATCGCGACAGTTGTGTTACGGAAGTTAATCATACAAACTATGTAGTGCACTCTTCAATAGTAATAAAAAAGGGCAAATTTAAAAATATAGGTTCGTAATTGTTGAGCGCTCATAGAAAATTTGAATTTGTCTCTTATTCGATGCCAAAAGATGTGACTCAAAATTTAACGTCATAATCATAATGTTGTTTTCATTTAAGGCATGTAGAATTTTTCGCAATCGAACTATATAAATATTTAGCTTTATCATTCGACTTCCTTCGTTCCATTCCCGATTTCTTGTGGCCTTCCGAATCCATCGCTTGACTAGCTCCATAATTAAAATTCCAAATTTATGACATCGAAATCAAATCATAACATTGACGTAACTAAAGACCCCCTGGTCTTAGTTACGTCAATGCATGCTCCTAGCTGACGTCTTACTCGCACAACGCATCAGTATAGCGATAAAGCGAGGAAATGCAGCCAGCATCTTCGGTGCCATGCCATAAATTAAGGACCAATCTTAGATGAAGGTTAAGTTATTCAGATTAAATTTATGTATGTAAATTGTAGGCATTTCTGCAAGCGTTACAATCGCTGCAACTTCGGTGGCAGTTATTACACGAATCCTGTGCGAGATGCAAGAACTTTTGTATATCTTGGTACACAACTACCAAAATATCCAAAAAATGTATGAGTTTCCCACGGAAATCGGGTAATAATGTTGCCACCGATATCACGGCGGTTGAAACGCTCAAAGAAATGCCAAGCAATGCAAGTTTTGAAAATACCGTTTATAACAAACAAAATTAAAAGCTCCTAATCGATTCCGCTAATTTCCTGGCCCACACGGAGAGCTGGAAACAAGGACGCACGCACAGAGATGTCAGTTATTATGGTCTTTTGTTTCGCTAACATGCACGTCCACATATTCCTGTAGGATAACCTCGTAAGGTCCAATGTACATTACAATGTACACTCCACTTCAATAAAATTTAAGTCTTTCATGAACTTAATAAAGTCGTATGTTCTTTGTTTAATTGATTTTACAAACAAACGAAACTCACCACTATTCTACCCACCTCTATTAACTAATGTTCAGAAGGCTTAAAGAAAATAGAATGGTGGGTCTTACGAGGTATAAAATATGAGGCGTATTCAGAGCTTAAACTTGGGCTTGATTTGATGCGACTTTGAATTTGATAATCGATAAATTGTGCAAATCAAATCATGTCGATTGAATAAATCTCCTAAAAACTTATTTGATACTAGTTTTTTTGGGTATTAAAAGAAGACGTACAAGGAATGGGAGAAATATAACATCATCTCATCATCTTCAGCCTATGATAGTCCACTGCTGGACGTAGGCCTCTCCTATTAACTATGCGTATAGACGCATCAGGAGGTAAATGCCCATAATCGCCACGCTGGGCAAGCGGATTGGCGAAATATAACATATTTATATAATATATTTCATGAAGCCAGAAATATAATATATTTCTGGCTTCTTTTAAAGCCAGAAATGTAAAAATTACATCTTTTGATTTTTTGATATTATTTCGAATGCCACAGTACATCTTCTATAAAAATAAAAATGAATTGTTGTTAGTCTGCTTAAAACTCGAGAACGGTAGAACCGATTTGGCTAATTTTGGTCTTGAAATATTTGTGAAAGTCCAGGCACAGAATATATAAAGTACAGAAGCTTCACTGCTTTGATGTTCACAAATGCCGGCTTTTTATTTGCCTACACAATTATTATTACCAAACAAAAAGACACGCGAGGCGACGCGAGCAGCTAAAATGGGCCGTATTGCGTGGCGGAAAGGTCGCTTATAAGCCGCACGCCGTCGAAAACAGGGTTGTCAATTATTGAAAACGAATAAAATAACGAACAGCGCTATGAGGCGTCTGATAAATACATTACTGCAATGATATCTACGGCGTTAATAGCATTCGTCTTGATAGCTAATTGAACAATTTAGTTCATGCGTGATTATAGAATTTACGCATTTCATACACGTGATTCAAAAATATTTGTCTCAACTTTGGCGGCACCTTCTTTGTGCCTCGGCCGCGCGTGTCCGGGCGGCATTGTTTGAGGTGTGAGTGAGATAGCAACACGACTTTGCTAACTTTAGGTGAATATCCATCCGAATAATCCTGATAATAACACGAACATTCTAAAAATATCTGTAGACAGTATTTGAGGTGTGCAGAAATTAATATATCTGTTTAATGCATTTAAAAAGAAAGAATTACGTTAGGTACCTACGCATTCATTACAAAAGTAGCATAAATAAGTAATGGTTTAATCACAATCGTAAGGCAGACGTAACAAGGCATTTTCTCTTATATGTACCTATTTGATATTATGGGAATAAAGTCAGACAACCAAATAATATGTTAGGACAAACTGCGCGAAATTCAATAATAGTATGTGAGAACGAAGTTTGACAAATTTGTCCGAAAATAAACCGTTTTGTCTGTAATTGACTTGAGTTTCTGAGAATTTAATTTACTACGAATGTAGGTAATAAGTATATTATTATTATGTTCCTTACTTTTTAGTATCTCTCAAACGCATCGGCTGTGCGAAAAACGCGTCATGAAAATTAACATTATTATTATTGCAACATGCTGCTATGCAGTATATTTTCGGCGTTTTCATTTAAGATGCACATGTATAAAATAATCCTAATATTTGCAAGCGATATATTTCGCTATACGTGTCGAGCCAGCGTTGTAAATTTAAACGTGCGTTACGAGACAGCGCGCGCTAACCATTGAATAGACCACGGAGACGGGGCGCTCTGCATGTACTTGTGCCCGCGCGACGGAATCGCGGAGTGACACCCCCTTGGTCCAGGGAAGGTTTTTCTTGATTGTTTTAGCAATTCATCATAAAACAGAAACCATAATATATGGCAACATTTTGTATCTGACAGTATCATTTTGTATGGAGTGTAACGTTGACAGATGTAAAAAATGTTGGCAGTAAGATTGCAAGAGTTACTTTAGATTAACTCTATTTGATGATGTGTTTTTAAAGCTATAAAATGCAAATGGTTTAAAAGATAAATTTGGTTTACATTAATAGGTAAGGTAAGTCATACTAAGTTCACCGGGTCATCTAGTAGAAAATAAATAAAACTGTCGCAAAATTTTTTTTTACTTATTTATTTACAATATGTTAGATAATTAGAGTTTTTTGTCCATTTCATAAGTCTGTCAATTAAGTGTGACAGACTTAGACAACACAATAATACAATCGTTTCCTAAAATGCCTTAATCATTGCGTAACAAACAAAAACGGTAAAAAAAAAACATTTTTCCTTAAGGTGCATGTAGACCAAAAGAGCATTCGCTGCATTCGAGTATCCCCCTACTCTACGAAATTTGATCGTTACACGAAACGTGATTCGTTGATTTCGTAGAGTGAGGGATAGAACAGCGAATGCTCTTTTGGTCTGCATGCACCTTTAAACATAGATGGGATACATTAAACTTCATTCTAACTTTTTAACTTCAAATCTGGTTTGAAATCCGCTGTTTTTTCCTCATGGGCATATTGTGTATATATTGAATTCGTTTACGACAGCAAATCGTTATTTAAAAGTTCGTATAGGTCTGCATAATAATCGTATGACAGATAGCCATAAAGATGAAAATGGTAATTACGACTTGTTTCAAAATGAAGTTTTAATGGTATTATAAAAGTTATTAACGTGCGGTTCGTGAAGTATTATTATGTATTTTTGAAATTCGAAAAAGATCTGCAGTATAATTATTTCACAATCCTGTTTTAAATTGTTTTTATAAGCTTGTGTTTTAAGGATCGTTAAGTAGTAATTGCAGTTTTTTGTTTTTAATGACAGAATTTTATTCTCTTACCACACACGTTTCAACAAAAAAAAACTGTGAAGAGCCAATTATACAGCGTGTTTTTTTTTATATTTCCGTTAAATTCTTATATTATTCCGGTATTATTTACCGGAAAGTTTAAAAGTTTATATTTTTTAAGTGTGAGAGAACCTTAAGAATAAGATCTCAGGTGACTGACATCACATGTCAAAATAAGTTTCGTTGGAAAGTAATAAAGGCTGCAATACACTTGTTCAGTCATTAAACTTATTTTTTTAATAACTCAATAACAGTAAGAGTTAATATACTAGTTTCTTAGAGAAATTGATTATTTTTGACCTAAATAAGCTTCCCTTTAATTTAACGGAAATCAATAAAAACAAGGTGTATTCTCGGATTTTATGAATAAAATACAATTTTATATTTTCGATCACATCACATTTAGTTGCCGATACCTTAGGGTAAGCATATGTTCATGATAACGAACAACTTTCCTTATAGGACTCATATCGAAATCAAAAAAAAAATCGCCTTTCCATACAAAGCGGTTCCATCGGGTGACCAAGATTTCATAGAAAGTCATTTTATTTTTTCGATTTTTCGATATGAGTCCCAAAAGTAAAAATTCATATCCTAAGGTATCGGCAGCTAATTTGAAAACATCTTATATAATCAGTCACTCTCAGCCAGTGCTGGCCTAATTAACAATGCGTAGAATGTATTAGGAGGTAAATGCCCAAAATCATACCCACGCTTGACATACGGACAACCATAGTAGTGTTTTTTTTATTTTGGCACAACAAAGTGGCGCCCCTCCACCTGATCGTAAGTGAAAAGCAGAGCCCAAATCGCGGCGGCAACGAACAGGAGACAGCAGTAACCTGTCAGTTGCCGCCGCGTTGCTGGCCCGCTAGATGCATCTTCTCGCTTTATTTAAAGGGTCCCAACGTGACGACGCTGCTACCCATCTTCGTTCTTTGTCCCGGAGCGAGGGTCAAGATCTCGCTGACGCGAACGCCGCCCAATATCCCTGACAAGCGAGTAAGCGGTTTTCGTGGCCCTACTAGCAAAGGATCACTAGAGCTCCACGCGCCTCCTTTATCGGTTATTGCCGTAACTATTGTTACGTTGCCGGTTTTTCTTTACGCGTCCGCATTGGAATTATTTAATTTCACCGGTTATCTTCCTACCGTCTACCGCCATTTTATTTTAGGGATGCCTAGTAGTCCTTGCCTCAGGATGATGGTATTTTCATTTGGTACATTTTGGGATGATTCAGCAATTTTAGTTTTTCTCACCCGAAATCGCAAAAAAGCAGTTATTTATGCTTACTCTGTCCATTAATTCCAGCAGTAAAAAAGCCGACCAAGAGCATGCCGGGCCACGCTCAGAGTAGGGTTCCGTAGTTATTCAAAAACGGTTGAAATAGTTTTATTTTAAAGTATTCTATAAGCCTATTCATGATTTTTTTCATATTTTTTGGACCTACGGATCAAAAGTTAGAGCGGGGGACACATTTTTTTTTCTTCTGGAGCGATTATCTCTGAAAATATTGAATTTAGAAATAAACTTTCTTTAAGACCCTTATTCTTTTTAAGAGACCTATTCAACGATATGCCACACTAGGATTACGGCAAATAAAAAAAAACATTCCCACCCAACAAACATATTAGCTATAACAGCAACTCATTTAGAATCCTGAGTGATATAGTAGTTTTATAAGACGCATAATAATAGTTTTAGGTAAGGTGATATAATAGACATAAGATTGCATATTGTAGCTAAAAGCTGTAATAAGGTGGTATTAACTGCCTTTTTATATGCTATGGTTACCACTTTAAGGATATTTTAACACTGGAGGTTCTTTTGGGGTGCCCATTATAACTTACTCGCGCTGTAGCTCTATAATCGTGTTATGTTTACCTTTTAGTGCTTAATGTCGCGTACAGTGTTACAAAAGCTATAAAAATAACCTTAAGCCATTTAAGAGTGGTAACATGAGTTCTTATAGCACTTAGTATTTTAGCGATACAACAGATATAATTTTCCCTGTTAAATCACTTAGCTTTTTAGAGCTTGAAGTGCTATAACAGTGGTATGGCCGTAGCTCTACAAGAGTGTTTACGTGAACATTATTACCACTTAAAGTTATTTTTAACGCTTTGAGGTATAAGATACCTCACTCTATAACCTTTAATGGTTATCGGGAATACATTTAAAGCTGTCAGTTCTACTGGAGATAAAATTATCACCTTTAGAGTTAATCATGTCTTTAGAACGTGAAACGCCATTTTTGTTTACAAACAAATACAAAAAAAATGCTTAATATATTGTAATAAAGCAGCAATTGTTAAGGTAATTGTTCTAATATTACAATATCTAGTATGTGTAGCATAACCATTCACAAAACTAAAGATTATAATTAACTTACTTACCAAACATAACCTAGGCTACAGTACTTTTAGCATACCAAAGTTAAAACTTGTAAAGGAGAATGGGCATTTTGTCCCATCGATGTATACGATTGAGACGTACCTTGTTTGAAAGGGCTTGGCCATAGGATTATTTGTTTGTATGAGACCAACGTTGAGTTGCGTGCAGGGACCGAGATATTTAAAAAAAAAAGCTGTATAAATAATAAGGTTTTTCTCAAATTATTCACTGTATAATTAATTGAATCGTGCTTTACATGAAAGAATGCGAAAATTGCTACATGTATATATATTTAATCGTATGGTAGAGTCTATAAAAGGGTTGAAATTAGCCTATGTAACATATGCCTGTAACGAGAAACACTTTTTTTTTCAATAAAACACGAGTGTATACACATGTAGTGCACATCATTGTAAAGGTACCGATGCAAGCTATTTTTCGTAATATAAGCTTGCACTCCAACGAATGCAGGAACCGAAATATTATTATTTTATTAGTTAATTAGCGGTAATTAACGACGCCATACTTTTTCCACTCGACACTAGATGTCGCATGGGTACCAGAATGGACGATTTTTATTTTTGATCTAGTCGATTGAGTCATATGCCATTTGAAAGAGTTTTTCTAACATTATATTTTTACATAACACTGAATGCTGAAAGTGTCCAGATTTTTTATTTTTACGGGTTTCAAAAAAGCGCTGTGCGGTGAAAATCTGAACTAAAATAATCATATAAATAATCGAACTTTTCTAAGCAATTTTCGCAGTTATGTTGGGCTTAAATTAATTAAAATTAATATTTATTCATTTCTTGTAATTCATATTCAATAATCATAGCAATAAATACCTTAAATATTTATTTTTATTTTACTACAGACATCTCGTGACCAAAAGAATAATCAAATCCGCGGCCAGTAGCTGAACTAGAATCGTAACCTGCTCCCCGCCAAAACTGCTATATCCACATAGCCGCTTTAAAACGCTCATTTGAGGTCTATGGTTTTAAAACTGTATGCGGTCCTAGCACAACTGGTGATTGACAGTAGGTCGCGGCCTTCACAGGGCTACCCGACTCTTTTTAATCAATATAATCAATGAGGGACTGGTAGTCCTCGACTAGAGCGCGTATTACTGCGCATTAAGATATGCTAGCCTGGTGCCTATGTTACTAACCATTTACTAACAATAATGAGTTTTGGAAAAAAAATGTAATCAGATTCAATTATTTACTACCTATATATTTAGTTATATCCTGTATATTCTGCAGCAGCACCACAACGTGATAGAGCTTACAACGAAATGAGAGGCATTGATTTTTTAACTACTCTTACAATTTTATAAACATGCTAGAGATCCGTCCTAACAACGTCTAATCTCCATTTAATTTAAAATGTGTTGTCTCTTTTTCACCAATAACATTGTGAAATTGATAGATAAGACATTTTTAGTACAGATGGTGCCTTTTTTAGGCTCTAGTGCGAGAAGTGGGTCATTTTACGTCAGGTTCAAGACTTCGGAGGGCCATCTGTACTAAAAATAACGTACGAGACACGTGCAAAAAAGAAATTCGTAACTAGTGTCGATTTAAAACACTCTCTATCGGTCGTGTTTTAAAACATCGCCACTAGTATCGACTTTCGTGTTTTTCATACTTGTGTCGTAATGTACTATAACAGTGCTAGGCCGTCACGCAACTAAATCAATCCTGACAGCTGTCAGTTGAATACATTGTCAATAATGTCACTTTTTGACAATGTATTTAAATGACAGAAGTCAGGATTGACTTCATAGCAGTCACGCACTGCGATGTCCGATGGACATCGATGGATAATGGATTTATATGATACTCGCACGGTGGGGTCTAAAATCGCAAGGACATTTTATGAATTAATTCATTCATAAATTGTCCATGAGATTCTGAACGCCACTGTACATTTCGCATACAAGTGACAATTACACTACATATTTCGCCTAATGCGTCAAAGTATGAGGTTGCCAGGTAACCGACATTGATTGCATGCGGCGAACGACTCAGTATAATTCCAGCATTAAAGTTGTTTGATTTCCATACAAGAAGAACTTGTGGTTTTAGTAAGCAGTCTTTACATATTACCAGATTATAAAAATATGCAGTAATTTTCTCTAATATGTATGGCAATCGAACAACCTTAATATTTCATAGTAAATGAAACAATTAAGACATTTTAAACAACTTTATTTTGTTGCAATAACAATAATATTTTTCATGATAATATAAGCTTTGGGGTATCCCATACAAAACATTCCAATATTCTCGTAACTCCACTTAAATCAATGACGTGAATCACCGGCCTTAGCACATCTTGTGTTTGACAGCAACTCGCAGCTAGCCATCTCTATTCGATTCTACTGATTAAAAAGAGACATGTGGCTGCGAGTTGCTGTCAAACACAAGATATGCTAGACCCGCTTATATTTGAGTCGCTTAACTTCAAACCCGGGTAAATCCACTCTGCTAATAGAGTGCATATTAAAATGCAATTGCCTAGTTTTTCGTTAAACTTCAATTCTATTGACAGAGTGGATTTACCTGGGTTTGAAGCTAAGCGACTCATTTGACAGCAACGCGTGGTCTGCTCCCAGCTACGCGCCTCTTTGTAATCAACAAATGATAGAAAGAGACGGATAGCTGCGGGAAGACTGCGACTTGCAGTCAAACATGAGATATGCTAGCCCCGCTGTCTTCGTAAGAATTTATCGTACAGTCAAAGACAAAATAAGGTGTACACAAAAATGTTCAAAAATATGTCCCAGTGCACTCTTATTCTGTGTAATAAGAACGTCATAACATATTTATGAGCGGATTCTTTCGATACTTATTTTTGCACTTGACTGTACATAGCATAGGACAGGGACATAGCAATCGAAGGTTGCGTGGTAAAATCCGGTAAGTCGAGATCATTTTTAATTAAAATAGATTGTCTTTATCAGACTATCCCTCAGAACGCCTCCTCATCTTTGTTGCTGTCATGTTACAACGTGACAGAAATATCAAAAAAGCAAAAGATATCACCAGGCTGATAGAACGACGCCAACGATTATGGGATAACGAAGAATTTGATATACTTATAACTGAAGCCACCAAAGCCGACTATTCACTTCGGAATTTCCATAATCGGAAAAATGTCAATAAAGATGACGACGCTACAAAGATCTTCACGCGTCTTGTTCTTAGGGGCAAAACTCGCGAAGCCCTCAACTGGCTTCTGACGAAAGATAACAACAAAATTCTCAAACCTGAAGACGAAATTGACGAATCTGGTAAAACTGTCATGGACGCCTTGCTTGAAAAACATCCCCACGCAGTCAACCCCGACCCCAACCTTTTTACAACTCCAAATGGCCCCTCGGATTTGCCCCCACTTTTGGAAGTAGACATTACATGCGAACATGTAGAGTTAGTCGCCAGAAAATTACATGGTGGAGGCGGCCCGACCGGCAGCGCAGCCGAAAATTGGAAAGACTACCTATTACGATTCGGTGAGGCAAGCCAGCATTTGAGGACTTCGATAGCTCAATTAACTATGAAACTAAACAACAGTTTTGTGCCATGGAACCAAATACAAGCTTTAATGGCAAGCCGACTTGTGGCCCTAGACAAATCCCCTGGGGTTAGACCAATTGGCATTGGCGAATGCCTACGCAGGATCCTCTCAAAATGTATGATCTTGGCCTCCGGCTCTGAAGTTACTGAAGCTTGTGCACAATCGCAACTTTGTAGTGGATTAAGTTGTGGTATTGAAGGAGCCATACATGCTATGAATAACCTTTTTGAAAAAGAATGTCTGCCCGGCTCTCAATGGGGTATGCTGCTTGTTGATGCTAACAACGCCTTTAATTCCGTAAACCGACAACTCGCTCTTTGGCAAGCTAGAATACACTGGCCCCACTGCGCCCGTTTCTTATACAATACTTACAATGGACATGCAGAACTTATAATCCGCGACTCAAATATGAAACTGTTCAGCGAAGAAGGAGTAACTCAAGGTGACCCACTTGCCATGCCCTTGTATGCCCTCGCAACACTCCCCATAATAAACCAACTTAAATCACAACCATCAATTGTCCAGTGTTGGTATGCGGATGACTCCTCTGCTCAAGGAACCTTTAAAAATTTAAGACAATGGTGGGATAAAATTTGCCAATTAGGCCCCGCATACGGCTACTTCCCTCAAGACAGAAAGTCTTACCTAATCGTAAATGAGAATGACAAACAATCCGCGCAGCAGATATTCAAAGGAGTTAACATTACCATAACAACCGGCACACGCTTCCTCGGCAGCTACATTGGCGAAGGTAAAGAAAACTTTGTCAACAATAAAATCGAAAACTGGACTTCCATAATAGAAAAGCTCTCTGAGATTTGCAAAGACTCGCCACAAGCTGCCTATACCGTTCTCACTAAAGCCGCCCAATTCAAATGGACTTTTCTACTAAGAGTATTAGAAAATGCTAATCTATCCTTTGATTGTTTAACAAATATTTTACGCACCAGTTTTCTACCAAACCTACTAGGTGGTGAGATAACTTCACTAGAAGCGGACTTATTTTCTTTACCTGTACACAAAGGCGGTCTAGCCATCCCCGCACTTTCTAAAATGACAAACTTAAATTATGAAACCTCAAAAAATGGCTGTTCAATCCTCTCATCCGCCTTAATTGAAAATAATGAACTGGACCTCACTCAACATCACATGTGCCTCGGACATTCAAGAAAGGAATGCCGGAAAATTAAAAATTCTCAAGATGATGTAACTTTGGACTCTATTTTAAACAAACTTTCTCCTAACAAAAAACGAGCAGTCGAACGTTCAATTTTCACGAAAACTAAAACTAAATCGTCTACTTGGCTCTCGGTTATCCCTACAAGAAAAGACCACTTTGACCTATACCCAATGGAATTCAGAGATGCATTGGCACTAAGATACCACAGAACACCTATCTCCATGCCTAAATCATGTGACGGCTGCGGCAATGATGTTTTTGACGTGGACCACGCTCTCTGCTGTAAAACTGGCGGATTAATTACACCCCGTCACAACGAAATCCGGGACTTATTTTGTGAGCTATGTCAGCACGCCTGGGGGAATGTAGTCAAAGAACCCCTCATCACGGAAGGTGACTGCGGACTTCGGGGAGACCTTTGCTGCCGTGGCGTTTGGGATGCACAGAGGGAGGCGTTATTTGATATCCGTGTCGTAGACACTGACGCTCCCTCTTACATCTCACGTCCGGTAGCAGCCGTACTTAAATCCGCCGAAGAGGAAAAGAAACGAAAATATTTGAACTCTTGTGAAAAACGGCATGCGACATTTACTCCCCTTGTAACATCCGTGGATGGGATATTCGCACCTCAGATGTCCGCTTTCGTGAAACATCTCGGCGAAGCAATCGCTGATCGCTGGGACAGATCCCTCAGCGTAGTAATGGGCTGGCTTAGATCGAAAATTATAATTTCCATACTCCGTGCTACAAGCATGTGTATTCGGGGTACGCGCCACAAATTTAACTCCATCAAAAACTTCTTTGGCCTAAGCGACGGCGCAGCCCTACCCAATCTTTCCTCTACCTGACCTAATATCTCCATCAGTGCTTGTGTGGTAACTATTTATTTATTTATTTTTCTTAAATTACCCTTTATGTTACTATATTTTTGTTAATAAATGATTTGATCTATAGTGAAAAAAAAACGGAAATACAAGAATAGCTTCCTTTTTTAATTAAAATAACAACCGGACGTAAGTGCATGTAGTTCGTATTTTGAATAGGTACCGGTTTGCTCGACTTATCGGGTTTCACCACGCAACCCTCGTAATGATCAAGGACCCATTTGGATCCCAATAGAGTCTTTGACGATCACTGGTTCTGTACAATACAATTCTTTAGTCAGATCAAACGCAACTAATTGGTACACAAACCTGATACACGGGGCACACACCTGATAAATATCGATGATCATTATCGTTTGGGCTTAGCAGATCCAGGTCCTTGAAGATGCTAGCGATCCTCATACTCTTACTATTTCCCATCCATTTTTTTGATCGGACGTACATTAATTTAATATATGTATGTGCAGAAGTAGGTATGTGATTCTCTTGAAATTAGCTTACAACTTATTTTGGAAGCATTTATCCTGTTATAGATTGCTACTTCCCAGATAATCAGATACCTAATGAACAGAAATACGAACAACATGCGGAAAGCTGGATACTTACAAACCTGATGCATGGGAACTTCCCGCCACTGCTTCCTTGCTATTTTGATGTGAGCAGATGTTATAGCTCCTGTTATCATTCTTGACCGGGCCATTTAACGGCTACCCAACTAGGTATACATAGCAATATATTGTTATAATGTTATAAACCTATTTGATGTCAGGCCAAACACAAAAGCAGTCACTCAGATACCACGTCACCAAAGTGTCAAAACTGAATTTGAACTTTACACACGTGCGTGTAGGTCTATAATGCTCTGCGAACCCTGACTTATATATCGGTCTTTGGCGTTGAACCTGCGTTGCTGACAAATCAATCATTAGCGTCCAACAGGTTAAATCTTGTATTACTTACCCGATTAGGAAATCACATGTTTCATCATATCAGCCGAAAGACGTCCACTGCTGAACATAGGCCTCCCCCAAAGATTGCCACAATGACCGGTCCTGCGCCACCCGCATCCATCGGACTCCTGCGACTTTCACCAGGTCACCGGTCCACCTTGTGCGGGGCCTACCCACGCTACGCCTTCCGGTACAGTCGAGTGCATTAATATATAGACACATTTGTAAGGGATCAGTATGGAGAAGTGTATATATATTAATGCCCTTGACTGTACGTGGCCGCCACTCAAGAACCTTCCCGCCCCAACGGCCATCGGTTCTACGCGCAATGTGCCCCGCCCACTGCCACTTCAGTTTAGCGATTCAGAGAGCTATTTCGGTTACTTTGGTTCTGCTGCGGATCACATGTTTATCTCAATAGATTTGTAAGATATTTGGAGTTGACACCGAACTAGTAACCAAAATACCTACTAATCCAATTGCACGGACTACTTTGAGTTCCTTCAGTAGACTAAAACGTACCTTTAGCCAGCCTTCTGGGAAGGTTTCGCAGTAATCATTCGAGTAACTATGGAAGTGCAGACATCTGGTTCAATTGGTAGCGGAGTTAGTAAAAATGCTAAAGCGGGCCTTACTAGCGCAGTTATACAGTTTTTGGGAAAGAACGACTTATCTAGAAATTTTCCATATTCTCTTGCTCTACTTTAATTTCTTACATATGTATTTCCTCCACCACTCCTCTTACCTGCGAAGTTATTAGCTCTTCACGTGGCGTGTAAGAGAGTCCTAGTATTGTATTTCATATATCCTACTGAATGTTCCTATACTCGTGCATGCCATAGATATGTACATTGTTAGCGTGATTGTTTCATCAAATCCTATAGCTCTACTTACAGACATAGGTACACACATATTGCGTAACAAGGTAACGTATTTTTAAATTAGAAATATGTATTCACCTTGAACACACTAATCCGATCGCCAATTACCCAGCGTGGCGATTTTTGGCATGTACCGCCTACTGTGAGGAAATTCCTTTATCCAGCGGTGGACTGATATAGTCTGATGATGATGATGATAATGAATACACGTATTCCTCGCCCATTGTCGCATTACTAAGTCACGGTTTATGTGGCCATGACATGACAGACAAACAATAATACAGACAGACCGATGGAAACTTCAAGGGTCCCTTGTGGGCGGATTTGATACCTAATAATAACATGGAATAAATAATAATGTAATACTTACTTGCTTACTTTGATTCTACTGGAGATAGAGCCGACTTACTGCACGATTTCATCGATAAGGTGGCCCAATTAGCACTTAACGTACCTACGTAACTTCTACTGCCCTGTATAGTAGAAGCTAAGTGATCAATCCAAATCCAGTACGGACGTTTTGAAAACCATAACAGATAACGAAATCTTGTCTAAACTGTGAAATCGATTTTAGTAAAAAGAAAAACCGCATTCAGCTCTTAAATAGTAAATGTTAGTAACAAACATGATATCTAAAACTAATAAAATGCATTGTTTTTAAACAATGAAGCTTTATTTTTCAATACTTCAGTGCCGTCAATCACCCCGCCGGCCCTTTGACTTTGTATGGAGAAGTTACAAACTATGAGAAATATCGAAATCCGTTCTTAAGAAACATGGCCACGTTTTTAGATTTAATAATAATGGCATGGTTCCTAAGAACAGAATTCGATATTATTTCGAAATCTGTTCTTAGGAAACATGGCTAAGTTTTTTGATTTCATAATAATGGCACAGTTCCTAAGAACAGAATTCGATATTTCTCATAGTTTGTAACTTCCCCATACAAAGTCGAAGGGCCGGCGGTGGCACTGAAGTATTGAAGAATAAAACTTCATTGTTGAGAAATAACGTATTTTATTTGTTTTAGTTAGCATGGTCCTCAGTAATATTTACTATTTTAGAGATACGCAACCAAGATTCAAATTAAAATTCCGATTTTATTTTCCAAAAGTGCAGGTTCGACTTCTGGGTCCAGTACACGTATTTTTGTAAGTGTATGAATGTAGTTTTTCTTATTACTAAAATCGATCTCATAGTTCCTAAGACAAGAATTCACTATCTGTTATTATGGTGTTCAAAACCGCCATACTGACCCATTTGGATTGATCACCCGGTATTCTAATACCTACATGTCACTAGGTGTCGTGCCTGCAACAACACCTTTAGCTGTCATGATTTCAGTAGCTGTCAAAGCGATTTTCATACTTTTACGTAAGGCTAAGCAAATACTTGGGTTCGAGCTTTTGGCATATAGTAGGTATAAATCATTTCTCATTTATGATGTAAGGCATTCAAAAGGTTAATATGACGCCATGAAACTGAATGCTACTCAGCTAATTCTAAGGCATAAACCAAATACGAAGCCGTAGAATCACTAAACTGTATTCGTAACTTATCAACCTCAGCATCTTCTGTAATTTTCTGAAATATGAATAGTAGTACGTACGTAAATAGTTATAATATGAATAATGTCTGTTCCACACCACAACCATTCCGTAGGATCCTAAAAGGCTACAAGAATTTGCTGAAATGAAATAAGGTAAATATAAGTTAAACATGCTTTGTTATTGTTCCGTTTATCATCAGTTCCAAGTAACCTGATAGTGAACAGCTACTGCACCTTATGAACACCGGCATCTTCAGAGATGTCATACATATACAGTACCGGCCAATAATATATCACATACAGGTTTTTTTCAGTAGATTTATTTTTATTTTTGTAAGTGTTTTTCACACTTTCCACCTCACGACTATAGATAGTCTAGGCATAGGCCTTTACACTAGCGATGAAAAAACTGGTCATCATGTAGTGATTTTTTCATAAAGAGATTTTGCGTAAGGCATGGATTTCTTAGTAAAATTCTTTTTTTTACTACAGCTATTTTAGCAATATGCTGTGTCTCCAATTGCAATTCACAATACTTAATTGCAGTATTCATCATTAAACTGTGCAAAAGTACCAAAATAATATGCTATCTACATGCGAACATGTGCCGCTTACTCTATACACGCTCATACAAAAAGTCACGAATGTGATATATTATTGGTCGGTACTGTATGTATACGTGTTGCCGACCCTATAATGTCGAGGGCAAAAGGGACAGATACTTCGGTGCACCCCCCATTGCATGCTCGTAGAGTTCTGGTTATGTTACACAATGACTAATACTTGAGAAACTTAACCGATTAGAAAAATCCGTTTAGAAGTTTCATTTCGGTTTTTATAAGTTATTCTGCTTCATCATACTGCAATGTTTACCTACCTAAAACCACCTTAAAGTATGCCTAAGATTTAAAGATTTCTCAAGGAACCCGCCTTCGTCGGGAGGGATTGTAGGGTCGTCTTATATAGACGCACCTTACTACTTAATATCGTCAGCTCATGTACCTGCGAGCGACTTCCTATACTGCTTAATAGTCTGCTATTGACACTGGAAACTCAACTTGTACAGCCTCCGTACGTAGCCCAGCTGGCAGTGATTATGCCTATGAAGCTGGAGATTCTAGGTTCGAATCCCGGCGAGGGTGAATATTTGTTCCTTGGTTGTAGTTGTTTTCTACTTAGGTATTTAAGACAAGTATCTACATGTATCTACCTATCTATCATATATATTATAATTGTCTATCCACACGCACACAATATCGTCCCGTATTCGCACAACATAAGACTTACATTGGGTTAAACCTAGGTCGATTTGTGTAAAATTATTGTAATTATCTAATCCACATATCTTATAGGCACAGACGAATTATGTGTGCCAAAAAGTACAGTTCTGAGAGTCATCCATGGTCTTCATCATCAGTCCCACCCAACTGAGTGGTGGTTTCTGATAGAAACGTTATTTAAATAAATAATAAATAAATTAAAAAATTAAAAAACACGACTGCCGTTTTAAGCGAACTGAAAAGTAACAAATAATTCCTTTTTCAGGTTAATTCTTGTTAGCGTATCTACATAATAATAGGCGCTTGTCTTATTACTTACTATATTTTGTTTTGATTGCAGTCGGGGAACCTTTCATTGCGGAAAATATAAATATATGGAGGTTCCCCGACTGCAATCAAAACAAAATATAGTAAGTAATAAGACAAGCGCCTATTATTATGTAGATACGCTAACAAGAATTAACCTGAAAAAGGAATTATTTGTTACTTTTCAGTTCGCTTAAAACGGCAGTCGTGTTTTTTAATTTTTTAATTTATTTATTTATTTGAAACCTTTTAGTGAATCTGGAGATTCCTTAAATTTGGTTAGAATTTCAAAAACCGATTTAGCAGAGGGCTTAAGCTTTACCTCGGGGGCCCGAGGAGTTCCCATCCCGCTAATTTTGGGCGAATCCGAAGGGCACGCCACGTGAGGGCCGGAACATTACTGAAACGAGTTTAAATTTATGTTGAGCGAGTCCGAAGGGCGAGCTTCAGGGTGGGAAGCCAAAAACTGAGCTCGTGGAGGCCCCGACCTTCACTTCGAGAGCCCAAGCACGTAACTTGCAAATTTAAATCGAGACCGAAGGCCGAGCTGCGAGAAAATTGAACTACGATGCTTCTTCAAATACCCCAGCATCTAAAAAACCGACATCCGCGTAGGGCCTAAGGTACGACGAGCGAGCCCACATGGTACAACCGTCCCTCCCAACTAATTTAATAATCGAACCGGAGGGCCAAGCGTGCAACGGTTCGCTTCGAACTCCAACGAAGACTTAACGCCGAGCTCCGCGTAGAGCCAAAAGCGGCACTCAGAGGCGCGCTAGTTCGCGAGGCGGAAGGCCGAGCCGCTAAAACCCAGCACTACCACATCAGCCGACGGAATAGTGTAACGTTAAAATGGATCCGACGATCGGTTCAACAACCTGCAAAGGCCCTAGGACGTACTCCGCGTAGGGCTGAAGGCCCGAATCGTTCCTTAGAGAAGCGCTAGTTTGCGAGGCCAAAAGCAGAGCCCCCAGCCCGGACCACCGGGGAAAGAGGCCCAGACTGGAGTGTAACTATCGGGGTGCTTCAAGCGCAAGCCCGATGGTCGGAGGCCCGACGAGTGAGCCCAAGCGGTACAACCGTCTTTCTTAACTGCCTTAACAATCGAAGGCAGAGCCCAGCGCTACCACACTACGTGATGGAATAGTGTAGGTAACATGAAAAGGAATCGGAGATCTGCAGCAGACCCGACGATCGTTTCCACAACCTGTGAAGGTGGTAAACCGTGCTCCGCGTAAGGCCGAAGGCCCGAAGTGTCTTGCAAGCTACCAGAGCCCAGCGCTTCTTCGTTTTACAATGGAAAAGTAGCATTAGAACGAATCTCAGGGCTGCAGGCCCGAAAAATCTTTTTGAGAAAATGCGGAGGCTGAAAATGCATAGGGCCGAAGGCCTGGAGTGCGGCCACCCAGCGCGCTTGCCTGCGAGCTGCGTGAGACTCAAGTTTCCAGGCCAACCTGCCTTCTTTCATACCAACTCCCCTGCGCAAATGTTAAGCGCAAATCTGACCCTGATCTGACCAAAAACCAACGGCAGAACGTTCAAAACCTTGCCCCCACCTTTAGTGTTCCTCTCCAGCACCATATGTCTGACTATGATCGTTTTCTAGTGACGATGACGTTGTTGTACCTATCGTTTGCTTAATTACTAATTTGACATTTAACAAAAATTGTAGGCTCATATTTTGGATGAAAAAAACCGACCCATATTAAAAGTCTCTTATCTCGCAAACTACGTAGGTACATATTATCAATATATTTCAAGATATTAATTATTAAGGTATCATATTGTTAAGATATTTCAAGTTTTAAATTTTATGCGCATGTTACAACACGTACTTATAGCAATTTTATTTGGCTACAATTGCTATTGTGATTGTATTTTAGGGACATTCCTGATATGCGAACCATATCGTACCTACGTTATTTTGACAACCTCCGTAGCCTAGTTGGTAGTGACGCTGCCTACGAAGGTGGAGGTTCCGGGTTCGAATCCCGGCGAGGGCATTATTTGTGTATTTATGAATAACAAATATTTGTTCCTTGGTCATGGCTGTCTATGTATTTAAGTATCTATATGTATCTATCTATTATATATATCGTCGCCTGGTACCCACATCACAAGCCTTAATTGAGCTTATCGTGGGACTAGGTCGATTTGTGTAAGATGTCGATTGTATTTTGGCCATTCTCGGCAACGCTGGCCTAATACTTGTTAGGAACTTCTCATACATCCTTGAATTTCTTCGCAGATGTATGCAAGTTCCCTCACGATGTTTTCCTTCACCGTAAAGCACTTTTTGTACAGTACTGGACTAAATATTAAGTTCACACCACGATTTTGATACGAAATCGACTGTTTGGGCTATCATTTTTCCAGCATTCAAGTCGACACTTATTTCCAACTAATATAATTAGGACTGATTGTGATTATTGAGCTATTTCTTATTAATTAACCGTTACTTTCGAACAGTTCAGACAACTGAGGCAGCTGTGGCAGCTTGGTAGTCATGTCATCATCAAAATATGACAACTTCACTTGCCTATGAATTATTATCGGATCCAATGTATAAAATTGTTCAGATTCTATGGGAAATTAATATTAACTAGCTCTTGAAATTTTACTGCTAACACTGAAAAAAAATATCGCCCGAAAGTCTATTTTGTATCGCAATCATGGAATGCACTTAAACTTTTGACCGGTACTGTATATCAAACGATATATCGTATATAAGTTTTATTTGAAAAACTCATCAGTTACGAGCCGGGGATTGAACCCACGACCGCTGCGTAGCAGCCGTGCAATTTACCCCTTGACCACAAGCGCGTACATACAATCTATCTGTTTCATATCATACACAAGTGTGTATTAACTACTAAGTAGCGTTCAAGAAGATGTGTCAAGGGTGACAGTCCTGTCACGGCTCAGGCATTGAAGAAAAACTTCAATAGTGCGATGTAGAACATTTCGAGTTTTCTCTTCAAACATATACTTAAACATATAACTTGTATATATATTTGCAATCGGCATACAAAATGCTTTAATTTGATACCCAAATCATATAAGTTAGATGACATATTATTCTTTGCGCTTTAATTGTATTTTAACGAATCTGGCTTTTCTAGAATAAGTAACAAACATATAAGTTATATACATATTCGTAATCGTTGTTTAAAGCTCTTCATTTTGATACCAAACTCGATAGATTTCTTTCATATTTATTTTTTTTGGTTAGATAATATTGAATTTTTAGGCCGCCATATTGTTTTTAACGTGACGTCACATATCCTATGTTACCCGCGACGTCACGAGGATTCTAATGATACCTTACACCATTAAAAACGGTTAAGCGGTCGCAAAGATCTGCGCGTTTAAAGAAAATATGAAACATACATAGAGGCTGAACACATATACTCTCCTTTTGGCAGTCGTGTAAAAAGTCGCAATGGACTGGCTTAAGAAACTTCAAAAGTTCGCCCAATTTTTCCAAGATGCTACTGTTTGAACGTGACTTGATTGTCATCTGACCACCTAAGATTATTTAAAATTAATAAATTATATATATTCATATCAGTTTCTTCGCCTTCATAAAATCGGGGAACGATCCACAAGAACCGACAACTTCCCACCTTTTTTAATTCAGTAGCACACTATACACTAATGAAGGCAGTGTTTTTGTTTTCATTTTATCATACTCCCATAAAAAATATACCTGTAGCTTAATTACCTTGTAGCTATAGCCACTCTTGAACATCTTCTCCCAGTCATATAAATACACCGGTATCGTAATCACTTCGTTTTAAGACTATATTTTAAATCTAAAAATTGAATGCTTGGTTCCTCTGGCCTTAAAATGTGACCTACTTGCCAAAAGCTTGATTGATGACAATAACTAATTAATACCTAATTTGCTATCAGAAGATTCGCTTTGACATCATGCATCATGACAAAATCGATTCTCGGGTGAGGGCAAGACAACACACTAAATACACCATTCCCCAGAACCATGTTATGCGGATGCAATTGATGTCTAACAATTACATTTTGCGCAACATAAAACACCGACCGCGGCATAGATGGACTTCCCTGCAAGAATAATTAAAATTAATTGAAGATAAATAGGTATTTATCACAAAAATATTGGTTCTTCAGTCATGGTTATTTTCTAGGTATTTAAGCATCTAATAAGTATCTACCTAATACACGTGGTCGTGTGGTGACGGCAGTAAGAACACATATGTCACCTCCCCAACAACTCCTCCTGCGGGTGTCGTAAGAGTCGACCAAGGAATTGAAGTGTCACAGACAATTATTTGATAACATAATATTATTGATGATGGACAGCAGCGTCATCATAGTGGTCACATTACTGCGATCGGCAATCCGCTTGCCCAGCGTGCCGATTATGGGCATTTACCTCCTAATGCGTATATACGTATAGTTAATAGGAGGGGCCTACATCCAGCAGTGGACTATCATAGGCTGATGACGTATGTATATCGTCGCTCAATCAGCATACACAATACAACCATAATTGAACTTATGGCGAAACTAGATGGATGGGCGTAAGAATGCCCTAAGACATTTTTAAGAAATATATAGAAATTATTTTGTTTACATCATGTATTATTTAATAGAACCTTATGTTCAAAGCTAATCTAAACACAGACAGCATTTACCCATTTACCAATTTTTTTAACTAAGGATGTTATACCACCTTTCCTGGAGGACCATCATGATCAAATGACTGTTTTTGGCCAAGTATCCCACTGTTATTTTAATCGTTTTCCTCTTCTCTTGCGTCGAATGTAGTTCACCATTGTTGATTGATTGTATGTGCTCTTCGATCGATGTGCATGTAAAACGTAAATATCTTAGTATCTTAAGACTAGGTCGATTTATACTGTGCATACATGATATAAATTGTATAATAAAATTGTACACATAGATTGACATTTTGAATAGTAAATGCCGTTTACTATTGTTATAATTGGAACATAAATACAATTGTAGTGTGGTGACGGCAGTAAGAATACATTTGCCACCACCCCAACTCTTCCCGCGGGTGTCGAAAGAGTCGACTAAGGGATTGAGTGTCACTTATCATTCTTTGATAGAAGATTGATTATGGGCAGCAGCATAATAACAGTGGTCACATTACTGCGATCGCCAATCGGCTTGCCCAGCGTGGCGATTATGGGCATTTACCTCCTAATGCGTCTATACGCATAGTTAATAGGAGAGGCCTACGTCCAGCAGTGGACTAACATAGGCTGATGATGATGATGACGATGATAATAGCACCTTTATAATAGCTGACGGTCAAATTCCATATACATAGTTATATGGGGCATGGTACCGAGTATAAACCTATCTATCTATAGGTATAGGTATTGAAAGGTTAAGGCATTTATCTGGCACCCTAGTGAAAAGGGGTATAAATCGAAATTTGCCACTTTACAGGAGAGCCAAAAAACCACTGGCGAAATTATTCAAAATTACTGTGCCGAAATGGCTAAAGAATTAGAATAACTTTAAATGTACTTTGAGTAAATACAATGCGCTCTTTCACATGCCGTCATTGGTTTATGGCTAAAATCAATAGTTTAAAAAAAAATTGACTTGTACCCGCTGAAATAAATGCTATTTAGAAATATAACCAAATTAGTACCCCTTTTCACATATATTGGACATTAGTGAAAACGGGTATACATTTAACTTATTTTATAATAACTCTTTTTGAGATGAACTTTTACGAAAAAAATTTAGCCAAGTTTGTTTGCGAAATTAATTTTAATGGCATAACATGTACGTATACAGTATAATCCCAAAAAAACCGACTTATACCATTGTGCACAAAATGTTAGTAACGTGTAAAAGGGAATAACGCGATTTATATTAATCACTTTATTCAATTGTATCCAAATTCTATGAAATAAGTTACAATAAAAATATTTCTTTTTTCCATTTATTATTAGAAATTATTTCCTTGAATTAGAAAAATATTACTTCTTTTCAACAGCCAAAACGCAACGCATCATAAAATGAAATATTTTTAAATTTCATAGTACCCAAAAAGACCATAATGCAGAGCATTTATTTATTATTATCAAAATCGTGTCATAATATTTTTTTTCTCATGCCTTATTTTGCTAACACCGTACTCGACAAAAAACCTAAATAGTACAAATAGTCCCGCCAAATTATAACCTTATGCCCTGGATGTCGTGCGCGCAGCTAGGTAGGTACGTTCCGTAACGCCTGAATGGCAATTTTGTAACTTATCGAGTTACCTAAAATAAAATACTATTGAAAATCTATATTTCATAAAAAAAACTATTGTCTATAGCCTATTATACAACTGTGAAAAAAAAAGTTCGAAATAAGCATAAATAAAGCAAAGCACGACCGAAGGGAGTGTTTTAAATCGACACGATTTACGAATTTCATTTTTGCATGTGCATCGTACGACATTTTTCAGTACAGATGGCCTTCCGAAGTTTTCAACCAGGCAAGATATAAACGACTCCTCGCACTAATGTATAAAGAAGTTATTTCGGTTGTTTCGGATAAAAATAGTGACGTTGCATTGCAGTACTCTGTATGGAATCTCAATAAACAGACTTTAATCGACGAGTATAAAAAGCCTGTCACTATTATGTTCTATCGATTATAATCCTTATAAAAGTTGTATAGGTAAATATAGGTACGATCAACTTGAATTATTGTGTTAATTATACATTAACTTTATTAATTTCGTTAGTAGACAATTTAAAAAAATATTGTGATAATATTGTTTTCATTATGTTAGCATTCGTAAAAAGTGGCCAGGCATGGTTTCCGGGTGGCTGTTTTGAAATTGTTCTAATCACGTGTTTCTGTAGTAATATAGATATAGCAACAGCCATGGAACAGTAGCAAATACTCGTACAAGGCTATTATAGCGCGCTTTCTATATTACCTAGATCATTAAGTAAAATTGTTACTACAATTTAAAAAAAAAGTATTTGCGTTAGGTCATTTAAAACTGTCAACACAAACTAATATTGCTAACATAGGTTTTAACAAAAAGGCAGCAGAATTTAATAGCTTGAATTTGAAAAATAATACAATCATACTTTAAGAAAATCATTAACCACTAAGTAAATTAAATTTAAAAAATTAACACTATTTTAAACATTGTGTATATATAACGAAACTTAGTGTAAAAGGGTACAACTTAGTACAAATCCGTCAATATACTGGTGTTAAATGTTAAGTAATACTTTTTAATTTAGTGCAAACGGATATAATTCCCGCAAATGGATTGTATCACATGTAAAAAACTGTAATTCTAAGTGATTAAAGTCGACTTGTACCCCTAACAACATAATTTTATTCGTGAATATGGATGTATGTCGAATTGTATCTCAAAAAATATTTTTATTGTTCGTGTAAAGTGATTTAAATACACATGGATCCTCATTATCCGAGTGACCATCAAGAGAATATGAGTAGTTATAGCGTTACACACAACAAAAATCTAAACGCGTAAAACTTAGCTACACTAATACCTTTTGTAACTTTACACGATATACTTTTTTTGTTAGTAAGAATTTATTTCAACTTATACCTGACACTGCATGGTCATTTGTGTTAGTTATACCATATTACACGACCGTAACTCTGTCAATTTACGTGATATCTTAGATCTTTTTACACCAACAGATGCCATTTTTTTTTTGAAATTTTTTGGTATACTTAACTCAATTTGGCCAAAATTCGACTTATACCCCTTTTCACTAGGGTGCCAGTTATAAGAATGCACCTAAATATTTAGCATACCTGCATGCATGTATATATATTAACCCCCATGCCCCCCCCCCCCTCCAATGTCTCATAGCACAGGGTGGACACGGCATACAACAACTCAATCTGACATTTTGTCCGTGCCTATGCGTTACTTACGGGTATGTCTGTACACGCGCAGCTCAAACAGTCACACAACGGGGCTGCCTCAGATATGGCAGTATAACTAACCTACCTTAGTTACTAATTTCCGAGTATTTACTTAAGTCGTATTTAGACTCATCTTCACTTCTCCAAGTCGAAAGTGCCTACATAATATTAGTTAGGTACATATTGTAATAAGCATTTTCATGTTAAAATGCAAGTTCAGGTAAGCTCCGGCGGTTTGTTGTGACATTTGCTTCGATAATAATGATGATTCTTATGAAACCACAATGAATGAATATTCTGTCATTTTCACACTGCACTTTAAAAAATATATCCATCATGTATTTAACTAACTTATATGTAACTAGCTTATGTGTTTCAAAAAGTAACTTATATGTAGTACATAATGTTATTTTTTACACAACTATTTTTCACAATACATGCCAACCAACCGTCTTATGTCCGACAGCCGTCTACCGCAAAAGTCACCGCCGGAGAGTGCAGTGCAGTAAATAGAATCGGTACGAGGATGGGCGTGTCCTTCCCGTATGTAGTACTATTAATTATTCTATGCTGATAGTGTTGTCTAGCTGGTGATTAAATTAGTGAAATTCCATGAGGATGCACAGCGTCGGCGATGAGGAACTTGCGGAATCTTCTGTCACATTCTGGCTACAGCAGCTGCTTACGATCAGTTAGTAGGCTCGTATACTTATTTGCCACCGTACTGTGTAAAAAAAATCATGTGGAAGACGTAGGTCCCTACCAACTATAATTTAAATCTGTTGAAAAAAGTGTTCAAATTGTTATGAATGTTGTTATTATTGAAAATACCCTTATAGCATCATTTTGTCATATCCTAGAATATTATTTATTTATTATTTAAACTATTGTACGAAAGTAAAATTTTTAATTACAACAGGCGGACTTAATCCCATGAGGCATTCTCTACCAGTCAACCAGTATTACCACCAGTTATTTATCTACTTACAGATCTTACTCACAGCCGGATAGACAAACATACGGATCCTGAAACCCAGACTATCTATTCGCATCGTCTAAACATAGGTGGAGACGAAGAGAAGATCAATTCAAATATCTTACCTATATTCATACTCATATTCATTCATTGATAAAAATGGCAGTGAGCAATGGATAAATATGGCAATATACTTAGTGAGCCTAAATAAACCCTACTCATTTAAACAGTATTCGAATATTAATAGAATAGCCTCACAAAACAACAACATATTTTTGTTGCTCTACTAAAACCATGCCATAATTATAATTTATAAGTTACTTTTGACTGCCTTTCCCCCTCCCTACCTTTACGTTCTAATAAGTATATTAAATAAAGCACCTACATTATACCTAATCATTGAATACGTCAGCCAAATGGAAGTAGACTCATAGTAGTCTAGCTGATCGTTAAAGAGCTCTATGATGAGGATGCACTGCGTCGGCGATGGAGGACTTGCCGAATAAACTGTCCCTGTTCCCTGTACCTGTCGATACGCCTGTGATACTTGTGGCTACAGCAGTTGCCGTCCGTCTTCTACGCTTACTTTCCACCGTGTTATATAAGAAAGTAAAACACACATCCATACACACACATGTGTAAAACGCAGAAGTCCCTACCAACTACCTACATTTTAACTCTTTTGATATTTCTAATCATCGTTTTATTAAAATTCTAGAATTTGTACCTACTTACTCTGATATAAATCCTATTTCATAGCATAAATGATCGTGTAAACGATTAGTTAGTTACCTAGAGTTACCCTTGTTGCAGTGGGCACGAAGTCCCAGTGTTGGGGAAGATTCCACGTGTATGACTTCATATACGAGTAGTTATGTAGTATGGCGAGCTCGATTTTATTCGGCTGTGTTCTAAAATGTTGGAAATGTCTTCATGGTTACAATACGAAGGCGTCAATTTATTTTATACACTAAGTTCTGTAGCCGTGTGGTGACGGCAATAAGAATACACTTGTCACCACCCCAACTCCTCCTGCGGATGTCGTAAGAGTCGACTAAGGGATTGAAGTGTCACTGACCATTATTTGATAAAAGATTGATGACGGGCAGCAGCGTCATCATAGTGGACACATTACTGCGATCGCCAATCCGCTTACCCAGCGTGGCGATTATGGGCATTTACCTCCTAATGCGTCCTTGCGCATAGTTAATAGGAGAGGCCTACGTCCAGCAGTGGACTATGATAGGCGGATGATGTACTAAGTTCTGTATGGAATCAGGTATACTATAAAATAAGTAAAAAAAGTTTTAAGTTAAACGGTTTTTATTGCACCAAAAACTAGAAAATAAAAATTTGTTATAACTAACCGTAGATGCAACTTTCTGTAGATTACTCACGTGAAACTGTATCACTGTAGTTTTCCCAAGTCGGATGCTGAAAGCCACGTTTAGCCTCTATGTCAGTGGATTAAGCGTTACCTAATCGGAAACTTTTACCAAACTGAAATAAAAACGTGGGGCGTACGCAATTGTGATTAAGTCACTATAGTTATTTAAGAACACACATATAAATCAAGACAGCAATAGTTTAATAACTTTTGTTCTGGCCTTGATAAAAGCTATTTACCTCTGTGGAAGTGATGGAACAGATGGATGAGTAATTGCAAAATTAAAGCTACAATTACATATTTTGAACTTGTATGTTTCTTTCTTCATAATAACGCCCCACGTTTTTATTTCAGTTTAGTAAAAGTTTCCGATTAGGTAACGCTTAATCCACTGACATAGAGGCTAAACGTGGCTTTCAGCATCCGACTTGGGAAAACTACAGTGATACAGTTTCACGTGAGTAATCTACAGAAAGTTGCATCTACGGTTAGTTATAACAAATTTTTATTTTCTAGTTTTTGGTGCAATAAAAACCGTTTAACTTAAAACTTTTTTTACTTATTTTATTTTCAAGTTTTTAGTGCAATTGTTAAGTTAATTTCCGATACTATACCGATGTTGTTTGTAACATGTAATACAATTATGCATGCTAAGTAGCGTTTATACTCTCGCGCTTTCATCACGAAACACGACACATATGTAAACGTAATGGACATTATTTTATGTGTAACGGGAGGCGAATCCCTGCTGAATAGATATTTTTAGAAATCCGACACCATTTTTTTTAATTTAATATCTCGATGGACAAATAAAAACCAAAGGCTCGGCGTGGTTAATGTAAGGTTGAATGACCGAAGTGTCTCAAATGGACGTGTTATTCATACAATAAGTACTATAAGTAGGTACCTAAGATAACAGAGATCTGACAATAAGGAATATATCAATTAATTTGTTTTATTGAGAATTACAAGTTTAAATTTTTATACAAGTCGAATTTCGAGACTATAAAATATAAACTCATTCTCTGAGTCGACCAACCGGAGGACCGCAGGTCTGACGGAAAGTCCGACGCGAATCGAGGGCCTAAAGGGTCAATCCATGCAAACTATCAACCGGAGGGCCATAGGCCCGACGGCACTATGGCACGCACTACGTGAATCCGAGAGACTCACACTCTCTGTATATCAACTGGAGGACCGCAGGTCCGAGTGCACGTCCAACTCAAACCACCTGCGCTGTCAGCCTATCAACCGAAGGGCCGCAGGCCCGACAGCTGGCCCTATACGATTCACTCACGCTGGCACTCTATCAGATGGAGGGCCGCAGGCCCGACGGCTCGCCCTACGCGATTCACTCACGCTGTCACTATATCAGTTGGAGGGCCGCAGGCCCGACGGCTCGCCCTACGCGAACCACTCACGCTCTCACTCTATCAGCTAGAGGGCCGCAGGCCCGACGGCTCGCCCTACGCGAACCACTCACGCTGTCACTCTATCAGCTGGAGGGCCACAGGCCCGACGGCTCACCATACGTGAACCACTCACGCTGTCACTCTATCAGCTGGAGGGCCGCAGGCCCGACGGCTCTCCCTATACGATCCACTCACGCTGTCACTCTAACAGCTGGAGGGCTGCAGGCCCGACGGCTCTCCATATACGATCCACTCACGCTGCCACTCTATCAGCTGGAGGGCCGCAGGCCCGACGGCCCGCCCTTCGCGAACCACTCACGCAGTCACTCTATCAGCTGGAGGGCCGCAGGTCCGTTGGCTCGCCCTACGCGATTCACTTACGCTGTCACTCTATCAGCTGGAGGGCCGCAGGTCCGACGGCTCGCCCTGCGCGAATCACTGACGCTGTCACTCTATCAGCAAGAGGGCCGCAGGCCCGACGGCTCGCCCTACGCGAACCACTCACGCTGTCACTCTATCAGCGGGAGGGCCGCAGGCCCGACGGCTCACCATACGTGAACCACTCACGCTGTCACTCTATCAGCTGGAGGGCCGCAGGCCCGACGGCTCTCCCTATACGATCCACTCACGCTGTCACTCTATCAGCTGGAGGGCCGCAGGCTCGACGGCTCTCCCTATACGATCCACTCACGCTGTCATTCTATCAGCTGGAGGGCCGCAGGCCCGACGGCCCGCCCTTCGCGAACCACTCACGCTGTCACTCTATCAGCTGGAGGGCTGCAGGCCCGACGGCTTTCCCTATACGATCTACTCACGCTGTCACGCTGTCACTGTTCACTTTACTAGAGGGTCGCAGGCCCGACGGCTCGCCCTACGCGAACCACTCACGCTGTCACTCTACCTGCTGGAGGGCTGTAGGCCCGACGGCTCGCCCTTCGCGATTCACTCACGCTGTCACTCTATCAGCTGGAGGGCCGCAGGTCCGACGGCTCGCCCTGCGCGAATCACTGACGCTGTCACTCTATCAGCTGAAGGGCCGCAGGCGCGACGGCTCGCCCTACGCGATCCACTCACGCTGTTAGTCTATCAGCCGGAGGGACGCAGCGAATCACTCACGCTGTCACCCTATGAGTCAATCAGCCCTCCGCAATGACATACGGTACTAAACCGTGGTCGCTTACAATGGGCCTCATAAAAAATGGCTCAAAGTCACCCAAAGGGCAATGGAGAGGCCTATGCTAAGAGTCTCCGCAACAGAACCAAACTAACCGATATAGCTCTTCGAATCGCTAAACTGAAGCTCGTCGCACGTGGATTGCTTGGATCCAATGGCCGTTGGGGCGGTAAGGTTCTCGAGTGGCGGTCACGTACCGGAAGGCGCAGCGTGGGTAGGCCCCCACAAGGTGGACTCATGACCTGGTGGAGGTCGCTGGATGCGGGTGGCACAGGGCCGGTCCTTGTGGCAATCTTTGGGGGGGGGGGGCTATATTCACCAGTGAACGTCTTTCAGCTGATATGATGATGATGATGATAATTAAATCCGTATGTTTCTACCAAATATCTTAAGCAGTACTGCAAAATCTACATATCGCTAAACCTAGCGGTTGTGGCAGGCAGTAACACTGGAGTATCAGATTTGAGGAGTTGGATGTTAGTATTAAATTCGCATGTTTCTACTTAATATCTAAAGAACTTCTTTAAAATCAAGATATCGATAAAAGATAAACCTTGCGGTTATTGTAGGCAGTACTGCAGCATCAGGAGTGAGGAGTTGGAAGTCAAGATCAGGCTGTTAGTATTTGATCATGCCAAACATGCTATACTTTCATTTTCACGTGTCTAACACTCTCGGTTAAGGTAAGCAGTACGTCTGCAGCATCAGGCTTTGAGGATACAAGGATACAAATATTATAATATTGCATTGTCATGGGGACTTGATAAGAGTTCCAAATTTTATTGATTTCGGTGCAGTAGAAGTGGTCGAAAAATCGATCACAAGATTTGAAGCATCGACGACAGTTGATACGCGGTGAAGTTAATAAAAACCGTTTAAAAATAAATAAACTTACTGAGATATGTATAAAAATACTCACCGCAAGCGTATAAATCATTCTTGTCTTATTAAGAAATAGATCATAAATATGTATTTATTCCGTAGATAAATATACTTAATGCGAATTATTATAATTTCTTTAGATATTATTTTGGTTGAAAATTATATCGATTCAAGTCATATGTCAATTTTCAAGTTTGCTTTTTTCTTTAAGGCTTGTTTGTCACCTTTGTTTTTCCAAATAATGGGTCCACATTGTCATCTTTCACAATGTTTAATTTCTTCACGTGATATTTTGGTAGCGCAATCTGTCGCCGAGTAGCGGAAGCAAAAGTTTGTCAAAACAATAATAAACTTATACAACTGTTTTTATGTCCGTCCCGTATGCGTTAGGTCGTCGTTGTATGATACAAAAAATACATAATAAGAGTGCCTTTAAGTTAATACTTATGACTTGAGAATACACTCTAGTTTTACTATACAACAAGTGATTCTTTAATGAAAGCACATATTTTATCGAGTGATTTTACCACTTTTACATACTCCGGTATTGTTTTTGAAACATAGAAATGAAGTATTTCCCATATTCTTTCGAATGAACCATTTTGCACCTGGTTACGTGATATACATCTTGTAAAATAAATATTAAAGTAATCGAACGTTTTTTTTTAATAGCATGTACCCTGCACGGAATTGGATGTTGGTGCATACAATAAAATAATATCCTTATTAAGCGCTTTAAAATGAGGTAGGTCTCAACTGTATACACTCATGGGACACGGCCCATACAAAAATGCCCATTCTCCTTTACGAGGCGCTTGAAAATTGAGATGTAAAATACCACATATAATGACAAAAAAGTAACAACCGCATTAGAATTTTGGTTGAATTCACTAATACGCGTCGTGAAACTTTGTGTACTCAACTGGTAATGATTTCACAATCCATCAAGTCGCCATTACAAACAATCTTCATTGCACACAACACAAACCAAATGAAATCGTATTAAATATTTTGACATTTAAAACTACACAAACGATTATAAGCTATAAAAGATTCCATATTGCGACGCACAGCGATTATTTTCACTATAGCAGTGTTCTTGTAACACTTTAAGTGATACAAGATGACATTTTACGCGGTTATTAGAACTACAAGCGAAAATACTGCTACTCTAGCCCTTTATTATCACTCCCGGCAACAATTATCCCTATAGTAGCACTATTGTATCACTAGTTTATCACTATTGCGCATAAAATGAACCACTATAGAACTTCGAGCTCTAACGGCGGTGCCTATTTGCGCCTATAAGAGAGTTATAGCGTGCTATATCGCTAAATTTTAGACCACACTATTGCTATCAGTGTTTAATCGAAAGAATATACAGCTTTTGTAGAACTAGTTTTATCGCTAAAATGTTAGTTGGGCACTTCATTACTGGGGAGGTACCCGAAAAAAAAATTGTTGTCTAGTTTGTTGTTTGTACCACTTGTTTGCATGTATACCTGTACCAAATTGCAGATTTCTAGTATTAACGGCCACTGAGCTATGTTGCGGACGGACGGACATGGCGAAACTATAAGAGTTCTGTTTTTGCCAATTTGGCTACGGAACCCTAAAAAGACGGCATATTAAAACAATGTGGCCGTATGGTGATGGTAAAAAGAATACATTTACCACCACCTCTTCGGCTCGGCTATGATGAATACGTTCGATTGAGGACTTTCGGGTTATATAGCTCAATCCATTGGACTGGATTCAAAATCTGGTTGTCGTTAAAATATGAGTGATAATCATGAAAGTTTAATTCAATACATCTTAAGTCACCTTATTAAAATCAGCGTTACGTGGTGAGTTTCACTGCGGGACATCATGCTGAGTGAAGACCTTTTAGCGCAATAATTCACTGCAGTGTTATTCACTAAGGAAACCGCCTTGCTAACAGCGCTGTGTCAGCGCTGCGGCAACGTCGAGCCTAAAAATGGTATTCACTAATGCACTTTAAACGACACTAGCGCTCGGCGACGAATGCGGCGTGAGCTGGAACTACACTGCGTCGAGAGTTACCGCCTACAGTTCGACGACGAGCTGTTCTATGTTAGTGAATAACGTTTTTCGCAGCGCTGCGCTCGACGTCGAAGTGAAGGCTGTCTCGTCGTCGAGCTCGTTGATGAACGCAGCGTCGAATGTGTGAATAAGAGAATAGCGTAGCTGTACACATGTAAATTGTTAATTTAACCAAGCTAAATATTGTTTTGTGCTAATAAACATTTCTTATTCTTATTAGAATAGAATCCTGAATATCTTTAAGGCAAGAGTGAATAGGTATCTCATAGGTAAACGTGCTCCTCCGTAGACTGCATCATCACTTACCAGCAGGTATGATCATGGTCAAACGTCTACCTATTCTGAATAAAAAAAATGCTTTATGTAAAATTGTATTGTATTATACGGGGTGAAACATGAGTCGTGAACAGTAATACGTTTTTCTAACTCTATAAACCACTTACAATTGAATGCCCCACAAGTTACTTAAAAACTTAAATTTTTTTTTTTTTTGGGTTTATGTTTTTGTATTTTTTGGCTTTAGGATATCCAAAAGGATTTTAAAGAAAAATTATTAATGGAATAATTTAAATTACCTCTTCAAATTGAAGTAATTAAATCGGCAATTTTGTCATTTCGTGTAAAATTAAATGATATTTATTACATTTAACGTTTTAAACAGCTTAAATAGCCGTTATAATTTCTAAAAAAAACCTTAAAAATTACAAATAGTCACAAAAAATATATAAAAAACATGACTATTTCTAAGTACCTTGTGGGACATTCAATTGTTAGTTGTTTAAAGAGTTAGAAAACGTATTAATGTTTATATGTTTCACCCTGTATTATAGTTGTTCGCACCTTAGCACATGGTTGTTGCGATAGTATGTTAGTATTGGTCCGATAGTACCTATCCGAGATATACTATCCCTCTCTTACTAATATAATACAGTATTTAAACACCATCTTATACACGGTGTAACGTCAGCATTCCGAAAGATTTTAATGCTGGATTCCTGACCATATTTAGAGTCTTTAATGTTATGTAAAATTTCCTGGATTCGGCTGTTAATGCTTATGTTGTTATGATAAAAAGTACTGGAAATGTTAAAAAGTATTCAAACCGGCCTAAAAAAAAGAAAAAAACATTTTTTTTTGGTGGAATTGACATTAGGTCTCATAATATTTTTTGTTTATTTTGATATCTAGAATGCATAGTTAAAATCTTTCGCAATGCTCGCGTAACACCGTGTATTCTTTTACTTTGCCTAAATCTCTATGTAAATTTGATACTTCTACTTATGTAATCATCAACATCATATCAGCCGAAAGACGTCCACTGCAGAACATAGGCCTCCCCCAAAGATTGCCACAATGACCGGTCCTGCGCCACCCGCATCCAGCGGACTCCTGCGACCTTCACCAGGTCATCGGTCCACCTTGTGGGGGGCCTACCCACGCTACGCCTTCCGGTACGTGGCCGCCACTCAAGAACCTTCCCGCCCCAACGGCCATCGGTTCTACGCGCAATGTGCCCCGCCCACTGCCACTTCAGTTTAGCAATTCGGAGAGCTATTTCGGTTACTTTGGTTCTGCTACGGATAGTCTCATTTTTAATCCGATCACGCAGAGAGACTCCTAGCATTGCCCTCTCCATTGCCCTTTGGGTGACTTTCAGCCTTCTTATTAGGCCCATTGTAAGCGGCCACGTTTCAGTACCGTATGTCATCACTGGCAACACACACTGATTAAAGACTTTCGTCTTCAAACACTGCGGAATATTGGACGAAAATATGTAATCTACTTATGTACTTCAGTGTTTTTAATGTATTGTAGAGACTCTGCTCACGTATCCTACAGTCAAACTGTTCAAACAGTTTTGTGGGACAAAGTATTTAGTTTTAAGTTATAATCCTGTATCTTACAGAACAAAATAAATAGCTAATAATAAATAATAGTTAGTAAAAGACGGGAAGTCTCACGGCGATTGACTGTGGTCAGTGTGCTAAGCCAGTATGCTTAGCATATGATTGGTATGTCAGTATGTCGCCGCGAGATAGATTTTCCATCTTTTACTACCTATATGAATAAAAGAGGGATAGTCTATCTCGCGGCGACATATTGTCGCACTAATGATGTGCTAAGCCTACAGGAAATGCTTGTGTACAGTCTGAGATTTCCCATTTCCCAACAATCTAGCTGTGTCCTTTACTATGAACTGGCGTCGTGAACTATATCGCCTGGTCTGAGTCGTGAACTGGCCAGGCCATTAGGACTAATATAACTTGAGTTCACGGTATAGTCAAAGGCCCAAGGTGTATACAGGGTGGAAAGGGACGACGTTCCTTCCCGCTACCGACCGAGTCTACAAACCATTACGATGAACTTTCATTATGGGACCATCCTCGAAATATTAAAATTTAGAGAAATTAGTTAGAGTTCAATAGTATGGAAAAGTCAATTTTCCATGTACGCTTTCGATGTTGGTCCCATACTGAAAGTTCATCGTAATGGTTGGTAGACTCGGTCGGTAGCGGGAAGGAACGTCGTCCCTTTCCACCCGTATAAAAATGCTCAAAAATATGTCCCAGTGCACTTTAATTCTTCTTAATAAGAACGTCGTAATTTATTTATAATAGGATTATTTATTATTATTATTAAACTGCGATCAGAATTAAGTTTGAAAGTACTGTTGAGACAACACTGTCTAGGATATATTCATAGTTATATTCATAATATTCATAGTTTAAGTCGATAGACTTACAGATCAATTAATCACGCACTACATCTATAAACAACTCTTTTCTTGGTAAATGTTGTGTCATTTGTCGTGTCAACAGTACTAAGTTTCCAAATTTACTTCTGAGTGCTTAGCCAAGTTGTCAATCGCTAGCGCTTAGTAGCGTTTCGTAGATTTCCCTCTCTGTCACTCTTTCAGAGAGTGACAGGAACAGACAGTTAGCTGCCTTTCGCTTACGATTGACGATTAAGCGTTAGCGATTGGCAACAAACGGGATGAAATGAAAGTAAGTTGCGCACACGTTAAAGCTTTCTCACACAGCCAGCTTATGGTAAAGGTATTGGAATCTTACAGCGGAAATCGAGCGAGCGACGAAATGGGCACGATAAGACCGGTATTTTAAGACATGGCGGAAATATCAAACAACATGTTCTAAATATAATTAAACGGTTAAACTCGGTAAATTTAGTTACTACGTGGGACATGGTTCGGAGAGCCTAGGTCTCCATTGTCAAGCACAGAGCCCGTGCGCGTACTCGTAGCGTGTGAGTTTAACCGTTTCATTATAAGCTAACCAGGTCGATTTGAGCAACATGTCCCAAGATAAAAAATAAGTAAATATCTTGGGATATCTTACACAAATCGACCTAGTCCTACGGTAAGCTCAATTAAGGCTTGTGATGTGGGTACCAGGCGACGATATATATAATAAATAGATAGATACATATAGATACTTAAAATACATAGACAGCCATGAAACATGAAACAAACACTTATTTAAAAAAATTACAATACTAAAGAAAATAAAATTTTAAAACCATTATTTAGATTATAGAAAATAATTTATTCGTGACACACATTACATACATTAAAAGGACAAAGTAGATAAGACAATACAAAGAAAAAGAAAAAGGTGCCACGGAATGGTCTCATCTCAGCATGTTGCTGGCATGAGCCAGCGCTGATCTTCCGATGAGACCGTTATACATAAAAAAAATATAACTAACGTGAGACTCAAACATATTTAAATATTTATCAAACGGGTTACTCACGTAATTTAAGTCGATAATTGCTCGACATGTTTCCATCCATTTAGAGGATCCTCATCAAGTCATCATTGAGTAGGTACCCGCGACCGAAGCCCGACGTGTACTGCGGGCTTGCGCTCTGCTAGAGCGGGTGCTGGCTAACAATCATTCAGGATATATTATGCACCGCACCGACCAAACTTGAGAAGGTTAATTCAGAGGTCATTTTGATGAACTCTTACTACAATCTGAATATCTTCAAGGAAAGAAAGAAAGAAAGAAAGAAAAAACATTTATTTGTGACACAACATAATATACACATTAAATACAAACGAAACACGAATATAAAATATAGAACAAAAAACAAAACAAAAATAAAACAAAACAAAGGCAAGAGTGAATAGGTATCTCATAGGTAAACGTGCTCCACCGTAGACTGCATCATCACTTACCAGCAGGTCTGATCGTGGTCAAACGTCTACCTATTATGAATAAAAAAGACTACTTAATATCCATTCGAGAAAAAAAATCTGATGTTCCTTACATTTCCGCCTACTGATATCTCAAGGTTTGTATGGAATATCAGATTTTTTTTGTAGATAGTTTAGGACAGATTACACCAGTTGGTGACCAGCTACATAATTTTTATGCCAGTAGAAAACTAAGAAAATATAATTATCACACACTTTCACGTAAAAATAAATCTACGAAAGTATTTCACGATATGTATCAAAGAGAACAAAATAAACGCTTGCTTGCAAATTAAAAGTCAGTAGACTAAGAGATGCAAGTGTCACTGGCCAGTGTTAGATAGAAGATTGATTATGGGCAGCAGTGTCATGATAGTGGACATATTGCGATCGCCAATCCGCTTGCCCAACATGGAGATTATGAGATATGACTGAGACAAGCTGATGACTTTCAGTTAACCATATTTTTTTTTACTGGCGTAAAGATATACTTCCGTAAAACCTCAGATAAAAGAAGTCCAAACATTACAATAACTTTATTTCACTTCCAACCCTTCTCCCACTTTAGCTCTAGTCGCACCAAAGGTCACACACACTGCTGATTGCCAAATGGCGCGTTTTACGACGACCTCGTTTGACAAAATGACGCCGTTTTCACTATATTTTTTCTCCTTATCATTTCATAAAAAAGGAATGTTTCCTTCAATTACTGAGGGAAATGTTGGTGATTTAATAGATGAGTATAGTTAATGCTCGCTTTGTCAAGTTACTGGGGAGCTAAGTCGTAGTTTCTTTAGGGGTTCTTTACACTAAAGGTGACAAATCTATTAATACTTGCTTTTTATACACGGTTTTTTATGAGTTGCCGTGTGGTGACGACAGTATGAATACTTCACGTCCACTTGCAGATTAATTCAATTTAGTTTTATTCATTCCTATTACATTTATCCATGTAATATAAATGTAGCAAAAGAAGGAATAAGTATGCAAAACTGATCCGCATAAAACACTCGTAACTTAAATATTACCGAAATTGAAAAAAATATCTTCTTCATTCCATTTTACAGCTTCATAATAGTTTTTATCATTTGAAGATAATATTTAATATAAACCTTATGTTTTGGTAATAGAGTGGAAAATTGTTTTCGCTTGTTAGTATGCATTCTTGTCGTAGATCGTGTTATTTTGATGATTTGATATTTCAACCGCTGTAAAAGTGTTTTTATCTCTCAATATTTTTATGTGTCAATAAAACTTTGCAATATTTTAGATGTTTTAGGGTAACGTATTGAAAATAGATAGAGCTCGTAGATCATTATCATAATATAAGTATGACGTTGAGATAAATATAATACCTATACGTATTTACAGTTAAAAAACACACTTAATTTACTGATCTTCGGCTGTGTCTTTGCTTGCATCAATAATAGTTTTACACAAAATATTACGTTTTGATAATACTCGTAGTGCGTAATGCTTTTTGAATGTCGTCTTTTTAATACAATTGTGGAAAATTATTTAAATTATTTTAAACATCTTGAACGAGCATTGAACGTTTTGGAGACTTGGACGTTGTAAACAAACAAAATAAATTTATAAAAGCATTATAGCAACTCGCATACTTTGATTTTTTTTTCCGTTGTCAGGTACATTTCTAGCGATTATTTCAACTTAGTGTTAAATTATCAAGTTTGTATAATCATGGCTTATAAATTTGTTTCAATACCTTTATCAGCAAAATCCATCTAGATTTAGTCTCAAAACTTTTCTTATTTCAGATTTTGCTTTCATCGAACTCATTTCTCAGGCTATTTTATCTTTCGGTAAAACATACGCAAATCTACAAAGCCGTGAGTTATAGCAGTATATCCATTCCATTAGTGAATTAGATATAAACGGCTTAGCATCGCTCACTATACTTGAGCTTCTTTTAGTTTATTGCCCGTTTTGAAGTAAAGAAAGCCAATTTGTTTATGAATAAAGTATTTTGGCTAGACAAAGTCGCCTTCAAAATTAAAAATGAATAATGATGTCAAAGTTGGCTATTTAACATAATTGTCGTTTTGTATTTTGAATAAGAAATAAAATTGAAGTACCAGTGCGCAACAGAACATGTTAACAGAAGTAAAAACACTAATAGTTGATTTTATTTTATCAATCATTTTAACCTAATCACATCATCAGCCTATGATAGTCGTCTGCTGGACGTAGGCCTCTCCTATTAACAATGCGTATAAATGGATTACGAGGTAAATGCCCGTAATTGCCACGCTGGGCAAGCGGATTGGCGATCGCAGTAATTTGTCCGCTATGATGACGCTGCAGCCCATCATCAATCTTTTATCAAATAATGGTCAGTGACACTTCAATCCCTTAGTCGACTCTTACGATACCCGCAGGAGGAGTTAGGGTGGTGACAAAATGTATTCTTACTGCCGTCACCAAACGATCTTATATTAAACATTTCATTATAATGTAAATACCCTCCAATACGAACTGCAATAAAAACTTGAAAACTAATAACAAGGCCAACTTGAAATCGAATCGAAATCGCGGCCGATTCGACCCCTTACACACTTAACGGCTTAAGTCCTTAAGTTATCCACAAAGATAGGCTTTTGTTGAGCAACTACCAAGTTCTGGGGTAAGTGATTCTAAGCTAAGCCACTTTTAAAGTTGGGTCGTTATGAATGCTTTAGCGTTTACGTGTGAATTCGATAAGTCGTTATGAGGTAAGCAAGTTAGAATGGATTTAGTGAAAATGTTGGATGTTTAATGTACTTTCACAATGTACGATAAACAATTCGCCTTTCCAGTATACGTGTAGATGAATTATCGAAAGCTTGAAATTGCATTTTTTGAGACAGTGACCATCACGTGTTTGCAAGAATTAGTTTTACTATTGATCAAATGATGACAGTACAAGATTTTAAATTCAAATATTGAATGCCCGTGCACAAGGAAAGATATATTCATTTGATAGCTTGAATACATGAATATGAAGATACGATTTTCTTTTTGTTTCATATATTGTTCTGCAGTAATCCAAATTTAAAGCTACGTAGACAAGGCGGCTTTCAATTGGGCTCTGATATGACTAGAGGCGTTTTAGCTTAACTATGTAGAGATTTAGGGGTTAATGAGTTTCAGAGTCGTAAAAAAACATTACTTAAATTGCGCTGGTCGAAGACCGAAAACAGGCATTCAGTGTAGTTACAGGTCGCTTACAATGGGCGTCATAAGAAGCCAAGTCACCCACGAGCCTATAGAAAAGGCTATAATATGATTCTCTCTGTGAGATCATATCAGAAACGAAGCCATCCGCAGCAGAATTAAGGTAACCGATACAGCTCCTCGAATCGCTAAACTTAAGTGGCAGTAGGCAGGGCACATTGCACATAAAATTGTAGGTCGTTGTACGGAAAGGTTCTCAAATTGTGACCGTGTACCTGGTGATGGGTCGTTCCCGATAACTTACCCAACACAGTATGAGGAAAATTTTCAAATGGAAACTTTCGCCGTAGTGAGATTGGAAATTGGAGAATGGAAAGAAAGCGGAGCGTGGGTAGGACTCCCATACGGAGGACTGACAATCTGGTCCACCAGATCATCAGTCCTCCAGGTCGCAAGAGTTTGCTGGATGCAGTAGGCGCAGGACCGGTAATTGTAGCAATACTTGGGAGAGGGCTACGCGCAGTAGTGGACATCTATCGGCTTATTATGGTGATGATGGAAAATCCAGGAGAAGGATTTCTGTAATTACGGTTACAGGATAAAAAACTTAGTTCTTAAGCCTTTTGAACAAAGTCTTTAATAAGATTACCCGTGTCAGAGAATACAGAAGTGCTTAAACAATTTAAGCGTTAATTTGATCCTCAAGTTGGCAATAAAAACTTAGTTATAACAAACTTCTTTAATTTCCATTATCGTGTGGAATAATGCTAATTGTATAATTTGCGAAGGTTCGAAGTTTTTAATTACATATTTTGTTAATTACATTCGGGAGAAAAAGTTACTGTGAGAGGAATACAGAATTCGCTAATTTGTAGCAAAGCGTACTATTGTTTAATTTATTTAGAAATTATTGTGACACGGTAATTATTTACACAACGTGTAAATAAAAATATTGTTGCTATTAATAAGTTGCGAAAAAAGTGAAGTAATGAAAATATTTTCTCGCTATTTTATTAAAAGTCAAAGTCAAATAATTCTTTATTCAAATTGGGATAGCAACAAACTATTTTGAATGGTCTAAGTTACACATAAAATTAAAACTACTTCCGGTTCTAACCCTACACCATTGACCCGAGAAGAACCGGTAAGAAACTTGGCGGGACTTATTTTTTCAAACAATCATGGTACATCTTACAACTAACATGCATTAAAAAAAACTAAAACATAGAATTGACTTTATATAAATTGAAATATATCACATTAATATTAATTATAATGGTTGGTATATTTACTTTTATCTAAGTAAACGTACCTAGATTGTATACGACCGTTTTTATTTCTATAACGATGGCTGAATGTGCTTAACTGGATCATCATCACCTACTACTCTATTCTACTCTACTCTAAATCACAAGCCTTAATTTGAGCTTACCGTGGGGACAACTCGTAGATCAATTTGTGTAAGGTGTCCAATATATGTATTATTATTTATTTATAAGGTTTATTCTAATAGTTTTCATTTTGGTGCCGTGACCAGGATAGATTAGAAATACTTTTGAAAAAAAAAATCCACTATGGAGTATTCGTTGATACCAATCAGCTACCATGTTGCTGTCATAGTAAATATTCAACTTCAGAATAACTTAAAAACGGGTAGCACCACGGTAAATACCACGTTGATGTATTGTGGTATTTTAAACCTGCTACAAATGCAAAAACCATTTTATTTGTAGTAACAAAAACTTTTTGAAATAATACTTATGTAATTGGCTTGCTTAAAATCTTACATACAATAGATCGTATCTACTCGAACTACAAAGAAAGCTATTGTTTGTAAACCAGCAACGTTAGAATAAATTGACACCTTTGCCATTAAAACTTTGCCATCAAAATTAGCAAAACGAACCGAAAAAGCCAAGTTATTCCCAACTCCTACACTTAGTACGTATTAACATAAAGAGCAGGAATAAATCAAATATTTCTCTTCAGAAAGACAAACGCTCGGCTTTAACGAGTTAAACTTGGAAAGAAATTCCTAAATTCACAAGTCAATTGGCTTTGCAAAAATCAGAGGATTTGAACTGCGCAGGTAGCTGATTAAAAAGTTGGAATAATAATAAAGTAACTTAGAAAATACACGTTAAGGCTTTTGTTAAAGATGTAGGCTTTTCTACACAAAATAGAGGTTGGAACAGAACAACGATCCTTCCCGCTACCGACCGAGTCTACCAACCATTACGATGAACTTTCAGTATGGGACCAACATCGAAAGCGAACATGAAAAATTGACTTCTCCATACTATTGCACTCTTAACTTATCACACACTTTGTATGAGGGGTTAAATTTTCTTGAAGATATTTCAATGTTGGTATTGTTGGTACTATACTGGAAGTTCAACCGTCTACCGTATATTGTGTAATTTTTCTTGTGTAAGTTTGTAGGTATTATTTCAAATAAATATTATTATTTGAATATTTTGTCAAAAGCAGAGGTGTACCTCAAGGAAGAATTTTAGAGCTAACTATATTATTTTAACATTAATACCGTTATAGTGGTCATCATCGAAGGGTACATTAAGTATTTTGTACTGATTTTATTTTGTATGGGCTTAATAATTTTTTATAGACAGAGTGTTTTCGAACAACTAGCATTCGAGTAGGCTTATTTTTTGCAAAATACTTTTCTAATCAGATTACGATGCGCTTAAAGGTTGACTACTTATTTTGTTACATCAGAAATTACAATGTAATTAAATAACAAAAAAAAACATTATTCAAGAATATAAAAAATTAAAACAATCAAGCAAACGTAAGAACCATAAAGTTTTCACTATACTTAATACTCTAACACCGGAATTAATAAAAGATGCCTTATTAGTCAAACAAAGGCGCTGCATTTTCCCCAGGTTTCCAGGCAAATTGCTTACGATTACGAGTCTAAATTGCTTCTTAAATCCTCCCCAAGAACAAAAGCCAGCTTCTATCTAGGTGTAGGTGTCTAGGCAATTGCCTTCATATATATCGGAGCAACCAACCTCATAGCAGGAGTGCGATTTCTGAATCTCACCGATGCTATTTAGATTACTGGTGACTAAATATAACCTGTGATTTGATGTCACTGTTTCCCAAATCGTCAGGGATAGTGCAATACCGCGTAACTACCAAAGCAGATAGAGTTCAAATATCAAACAATTGACACCCAAATTGACCGTAATTGAATTTGTTAGTTACGCGGTATTGTACTATGCCCGACGAAATGCCGTATTTAACATCCAGAAATTATATATACGTAATGTCACTCATTGACAATTATCCTGTTACATTCCTTTTTACGCAGCTGTAATAGTGTTGCCCTTAGTACAAGTTTTTATTATTCATACTGTTCTGTCAAAGCGGTCGAACGTAAAACGTAGTGTCAATGCCATTTTGAAAAGAAACAGACTTCGGCAGACGTCACTTAACTGTCAAAAATAGACACACGGTGATTTCAAATCGAGTGGGTGGGGCCCTCGTGAAGCGATATTACAGGTATGACTATTCTAGTCACCGATGATATTTCAAAAAAATGAACTTAACCCTTCGTATGTCTAAGCACTGATCAGTGGCAAGGAAACTATTAGAAAAAAATATTCGCGACAGACGAAAGGTTAAGGGAACTCACTTGTGTTGCGGTGAGAATAAGTCACTGGTGGGATTCAAAGATTCCCAGGCCCCTTTTTTCGTGGCATTTTGTTTGCATGTCCAGATATTTTTGAGCACCATGGCTGCTCCTATATATCTGACAGCGACCGGAGAAGACTAGGCACATTAGCGTCAGACACGTACGCAAAAATGAAAATACTCGCCACAGACTACAGAATGCAAATGCATTTCGCATCTGGCTGCCAAGAAAGCGCCAACTAAATGCCAAATTTAAGAAAAAGAGTCGCTTATTTAAATTTCGAATTCGGCGTCAGTCGGAGCTCGACTCTCATAGTGTTAGCACGTCTTAATGAAGTATTAAATGTAATTTATGATAGCTCGTATCTTTTTAAGTAGCTTTTAGAAAACCAACCTTATGATAAACAATATAAAGGTCAGAACAGAAGAAGATGTTGAAGATTTATAAGTTTTTGAAAGCTATAGCGCGATTTAGCAGATGGCACCGAGGAGGCGGGGAGTAACGAATTTAAATTACTTTTTTTCTTTTGAGATCTTATTTCAGTTCCTGAATTAAGATAAAGACATTACGGCCTTTGACTTAATTCATAGTTGTAATTAAAGATTTCCCTAAGATATCCTTTGTTTTGCATTTTTCGGGACTTAGATTCGTTTCTAAGGCAGTACTTAAAAAATACCCCTAATTTTTTGTATAAGTAAAACGTTTATAGACGGTCTTTCAGCAAATTTGGTTAATTTAGTGAGTGGTAAACCTTTTAACCTTGCCATATAGGACTGAAGGTATTATTTTAATTTTCGCAACATACATTTTTAGTTTGTGCTTTATGTACGGTAGCTTCAGACGTCAGTTTCATTTATTAAAAATACTTTGCGCCACCCAAAAACCCTCAATCGTTCACTAACTTCCTTATTCATCGTCATCATCATCATATCAGTCGAAAGACGTCCACTGCTGAACATAGGCCTCCCCCAAAGATTTACACAATGACCGGGCCCGTGCCACCCGCATCCAGCGGACTCCTGCGACCTTCAACATCAGTCATCAGTCCACCTTGTGGGGGGCCAACCCACGCTGCGCTTTCCGGTACGTGGCCACCACTCGACCCCAACGGCCATCGGTTCTACGCCCAATATGTCCCGCCCAATGACACTTCAGTTTAGCAATTCATAAACGTCTCTTCACTTAATTAGGCCGAAAATTATTTTTGGGTCCTTTCGATCTTACAGATATGCTGGAAAGATCAAAAGGGACAAACAGTACTAATCGGCTTGCAGATTTTTAAGTAGGTAGATTTTTACTAACATCGCATAAAAGGCAATGTAGTAGGCAAGGTATGTAGTGTAGGCCTTCTTATGAGGCCCATTGTAAACGGCCACGTTTCAGTATCGTATGTCATCACTGGCAATTAACTGATTAAAGACTTTCGTCTTCAAACACTGCGGAATATTGGACGAAAATATGTGTCGTAGCTTCCCGAACGCTGCCCAACCGAGTCGGATTCGACGATTGACCTCTTTCTCGAAGTTTGACCTACCTGTCGCAGGAGTCCGCTAGATGCGGGTGGCGCAGGACCGGTCATTGTGGCAATCTTTGGGGGAGGCCTATGTTCAGCAGTGGACGTCATTCGGCTGATATGATGATGATGATGATTAAGAAATATGTAGGAGTGTTATTTCTTTAAAAGGATTACGATCACACCCCCAGATTCAGGGACATGGATTTATATCGGTTATAGACCTTTGTGCTGTTTATCTGAATCTTGATAGGGGTCAAAATGAGGTCTCGGGAAAGTTTCTGGGCGGACTGATTTACAAACAAAAGGAAAAGAGTTTTTCTGTGAAGCGAGTGAAGTGTATTTCCGTTAACAGATAAAAAGTCTCAGTACGGACTGTTTCAGACTACGCACTCACTGATAAAACACCGTGGGAGTAATTTAGGATTCAATTATTAGTTTGTTAAAGTCATGACATTCGATTACGATAATTTACGCTTGGAGACCTTGTACATCTTCAAACGAAACGTTATTATTAAATACCTATTCGGAGAGAAACCTTTACTTCTCTATAAATTATTACATAATTATAAATGTTCTGATTTTTTGGAGACTTTACATCTCTTGTTATTATTATTATATTTCAATTTATTTAAAATCAATTTTGTTTTAGTTTTTATTTTGAATCATAGTACACCATGATTGTTTGAAAAAACATGTCCCGCCAAGTTTCATACCGGGTCTTCTCGGGTCAGCGGTGTAGGGTTAGAATCGGAAGTAGTTTTAATACTTAGATGATTCAAAAGAGTGTGTTGCTATTTCAATTTGAATAAAGAATTATTTGACTTTGACTTTGATTACGCAAAATACGAGAAACATGTTATTGAAAGTGTGACAATACTTCATCGTAAGCTTTATTAATACTGACCCCTTTATTCATGTCTTCTAACTTAGCAAGCCGCTAAGTATTATTGTTTGTCACTTTCGATCTTATCCTAATACGTCGATAAGTTTCACAACATAGCAGTAAAAACCAAGTCACTGCGAACTAAAAATTTACAAATCTAATAAAAACAACTTAAAACTAGCTTGATTTAGGCGACGTAACGACGTGGCTCCGATGCGTCGTCTGAACTGGCTGAGGATGATGATATTGTATGATGATGATGTTTCTAGTACGGATTTACAGGGTGCTTAGCCAAGTTGCCAATCGCTAACGCTTAATCATCAATCGTAAACGAAAGGCAGCTAACTGTCTTTGTTGCACTAATATGAAAGAGTGACAGAGAGGGAAAACTAGAATACGCTACTAAGCGCTAGCGCTTGGCAACTTGGCTAAGCATCCAGTTGTAGCCCTGTAGAATGACTGTGTTCTAAAAAATATTTATTATTTATATTTCAAATAAAAATCTATGTGAAGATTGTGAAACCAAAAGTCAGGATCGAGCGTAGTGACTAAATATACTTAACTATTTATTTATACAGGGTGTAATCGATAAGTGTTTACAGGCCATAATTTCGTAAATATGAGGTATTTCAGAAAAATTTAAACTGATATCGAAAGTACGTTACCCAACAAACAAAATTTCATTAATTACTTTTTCTAAATAGATCAAATAATATTAAAAATACTAAGTTAAAACGCTCCCATACATTTAGTACGACTCTTTTCGACTACTTACTGCCTTAACGAATGTCGAGTGTCGTAAGAGATAAAACTATTAGAGTTTCGTTATTTTTACTAATACATTGTAACAAAATAATAAATATAATAATACTACCTTTTATGAAATAATTAAACTAACATTTATTCTTAAATGAAAAAATATTCGTATTAAACTAGTCTTTGAATGAACGGTAACCTACTAAATGTATGGAAAGGTTTAAAGTTAATATTTGAGATATTTCTGATTTTATTTCAAAAAAGTTATTAGTGTAATTTTACTCGTTGGGTAACGTTCTTTCGATATCAAATAAAGTTTTCTAATATCTCTCATATTTACGAAATTATGGCCTGTAAACACTTATCGATTACACCCTGTATTCTAGGGTTCCAACTATATCCGTAAGAACCCACCAATAAGATAAGACAATTTAGGTAAACACTTTTTAAGTATATCGCGTACCACTACAAATGGTAAGAGCGCTGTTGTTTTATCTTTGCCGTAAACTTTTTACGTTTTTACGTCAATATGGGGCGCCGTAAAGCTTCTACGTGACGTTTTTGACAATGCGCTGGCATTATTGTGCAAATAACAGGACAGCGTTTAGTCTACGAGAGGGTTAAGTGAGTTTTTATACAAGTGGACGAAAAATAAAAGCATTCAAGTTGCTTGTGAGGTTTGTATAAATAATAAATAAATATCTTGGGACAGCTTACATAAATAAACTTAGTCCCGCGGTAAGCTCAATTAAGGCTTGTTATGTGGGACCAAGCGACGATACATATAATACTATTACACAGATACATATAGGTACTTAAATACATAGACAGCCACGACCAAGGAACAAATATTTGTGATAAATAAATACACAAATAATGCCCTCGCCGGGATTCGAACCCAGAACCTCCAGCTTCGTAGGTAGAGTCACTACCAACTAGGCTACGGAGGCTAACAATTTTTTTTTGACTCTGAATAGATCCTATTGGAGCTTTTTGAAAGTTGCAGTAGTATCTATTATTTAAATACGTACACTCAGTCAACTGGAATCTTGTCAAAATAATAAGTAGTAAGGAGTTTCTTACAGTTTGAATTGTAGCATTTCTGTGACATGGTTTCTGATTGGCCGATGCTTCCAATTTGTTGACTGTACAGAGTGTACAGACTCGGTGCTACTACTTGGAACTACTATACCTGAACATTTGACTTATTTAACAAAAATCCCTAACGGAGTTGTTATTGTGCTTCCCAAAACCTCAAGGCAGCATCAAGGTACTTATTTTTTGTTGTTCATACTTTCTCAGTGGGGTGATTTACATACGTTTATACAGGGTGGAAAGGGACGACGTTCCTTCCCGCTACCGACTGATTCTACCAACCATTACGATGAACTTTCAGTATGGGACCAACATCGAAATATTAAAAAAAAACTTAACCCCTCATACAAAGTGAGTGATTAGTTAGAGTTCAATAGTATGGAAAAGTCAATTTTCCATGTACGCTTTCGATGTTGGTCCCATACTGAAAGTTCATCGTAATGGTTGGTAGACTCGATCGGTAGCGGGATGGAACGTCGTCCCTTTCCACCCTGTATGTAAAACAAATAAATACTTTGTTCATTATTTTTGATGAATGCAATAATAATTATTTTCGTTACATTCTGTATTAATCTTGTTATAGTTTGTTAATAGTACATTACTATAGAGGACGGCAAACGAAGGGTTACAGGTCAAGTAGATATAGGTATTTGGCCTAAGGAACTAAGGCCAGATAGTGATACGCGGCCTGTAACCCTGTTTCTCGCCGAGATTTCTACAGTGCTTTTCTCAAACTTGCCATGAAATAAAACCAACTAATTTCACCGAACTATTTAATTTGTAAATAAACCAATAATACAGTATCGTAAAACATTAAAAAAAAACATTCGCGCCTTTTTTTTAAATCTGTTTGAGGTATACCTGGTGGTATAGATATTAGTTCAAAGGTTTTCTTTTCTGTGGCTGAATATCCAGACCCAGTCACGATTTGACGTTTCAAAACAAAAGACAGTTTGTTTGTAGTCCTAGGTATGAAATAAATACATGAAATCTCTTTACATATCATCTTAGCACATGACTCCAGCCAGAGATACAGTATTTCCGGGCTTAATTTAAAGTAAGTAACATCAACATTCCGGAGCAAGTTTAAAAAAAGGATATAGTTTAACCCTTGATTCGGCAACGTACAAAATACTGAACAACGACTTGTCTTTTTTCGAACCAAAACTATTACGACTATTGAGGGTCAAGAAAGAATAAAACAAAGCTCTAATAATACCTACTTTATTGTAAAAACAAACTTTTCAAGTCATTGAAGATCCTCTCAGTTATGAGCAGCTTTCAGCACAATATCGATAGAAACAGGAAACTCGTTAAGTTTAAATATACTTCGGAAGTAATAAAAAGCTTCCAACTGTTCGAAATGTTGGAAACAAAAATTTTAAGATTATCCTTGTTATCTAAAATTCTAGGTCTACTCGTACATTTATATAAAGCTAATAACGTACATATGAAAATGAATATTTATTTATTTTCTTTGATCACGGCATCACCTGTAAAAAACTGGATCGATTTTGCTAATTCTTCTTTTGTTGTGTCAGGAGAAGAACATAATATTTGCTGTATCATCATGAAATCAGCCGAAAGGCGTCCACTGCTGAACATATGCCTCCCCCAAAGATTGCGACAATGACCGGTCCTGCGCCACCCGCATCCAGCAGACTCCTGCGACCTTCACCAGGTCATCAGTCCACCTTGTGGGGGGCCTACCCAGGTTTACTCGTACTTTTTTATAAAGCTAATAAATAACTTACACAACGTGTTACACGAGCTTCTCAAAACCTTGAACGGGGTGATTTGGTAGGTTATACTGAACAACTTTTACTAGAGAGCTAACCAAAAAATCTCAAAAAAAAAATTTGGCTCTTTCATACAAAATGTGATCGAACGGTCAAAATGTATGGAAAAGATAATTTTTCAAGTTCAAGGTTTTCAGTGGTTTTTGTAACACCCAGTGTATGAAAATGAATCTTTATTTTTTTTTTTTTTTTTATACCACGTCGGTGGCAAACAAGCATACGGCCCGCCTGATGGAAAGCAGTCACCGTAGCCTATGGGCGCTTGCAACCCCAGGGTGTCACATGCGCGTTGCCGACCCAATAAGAACTTGTACACTCTTGTTGTCTCCTCTTTTGAAGAACCCCATACTGTAGTCCAACGGGAAAACCTCGGCAGGGAGCTCATTCCACAGACGGACCGTCCGCGGGAGGAAGTTCCTCTGAAACCGCACGGTGCGCGACCATTTAGGTTGCAAGGTGTGAGGATGAGCGCCCAGTCGGTGGCGAGCGGTGCGATGATGAAAAGTGGACGTTGGCATCATGTCGAACAGTTCTTCAGAGCACAACCCATTGTAAAGACGATAGAACACACATAAGGAGGCGAAGTCTCTCCTTAGACTTAAGGGTTCAATACCGCCTGTGAGTCTGGGATCGTCGACTATTCGGACAGCTCGTCTCTGAACCGAGTCAAAGGGTGCAAGCTGGTATACAGGTGCTCCTGCCCAGAGGTGACAGCAATACTCCATATGGGGTCTTATTTTCCTTGATCACAGCATCACGTGTAAAAAACTGGATCGATATTGCTAATTCTTCTTTTATTGTGTTTTTCGTTTCTTGTTCTCTACAGGAGAAGAACCTATTTGCTGCATCATCATGATATTATTATCAGCTGAAAGACGTCCGCTACTGAACACAGGCCTCTCCTAAAAATTTGCCACCATGACCGGTCATAAGTCAGGAGTCCGCTAGATGCGGGTGGCGCAGAACCGGGCCGGCGACCGGCGATCTACACCAAGTCATCAGTCCACCTTGTGGGGGGCCTACCGGCTATGCTGCGCCTTCCGGTACGTGGCCGCCACTGAAGAACCTTTCAGACTCAACTAATTGGACGAAAAAATGTGTCGTAGTTATTAAGGCTAACCGAGGATTTATATTTGAAGGGTCAACGGAAGGAACATGTCTAGTCAATTCAAATTACAGAAGGAAAAACCACATTACTTTTAACAGAATAAGGTGTGAATTTGCCATGATTTTTTTTAAGTACTGGACATGTTTTTCCGTGGACCCTTCATTTGATGCATTTTCTACCAAAACGTACACCTGACCCAATTTTTCTCAAGATATACTTTACGTATAAATCATAATTTTCATATACTTCAAGAAGATTTAGTTATTAAACCGCTCAGAATTTTGCTTCGCCTAAAAATTTCATTTTCTGGCAACTTGGTACACATGCAGACATGCATCCAAGATTTCCAATCTATGCATTCCTCCTACGAATTCAGTATGCATATTCTTGCACCTATTCCACAGAATACTTCGTCGTCACTGTGATTATTACCTATTATATCAAGACCTTATCATAGATAACTACAAAGAGTAGTGGAAGGTCACATAATACTGGTTTTTTCAGGACTGTCGAGCGTTTTGAGTAAGTCGTGTTTGAAATTGTTGCATCCATGTAAAACATATATGCTTCTAGTCAATATAGGAGTTGGAAATCGATGTGGTCCTAAGATCACGTTCTAAAGTTAGAATTTCTCGGAACTACGAGTAGATACAACGATGTTAAACCAACCGTTATCTTTAGGGGATTGCCGTAAGTAACCTCAGAATCTTTTGTCTCTGGATCTTGAGTATAAAATTTTATAAAAAATCAGGACTTAGATTTAGAAACTTTAGACTAGCTAAGTACAATGCCATTTGATTTTCAGATCTTAGACCTGGGGCTCGATTAGTGTTATAAATTTCCGGAAAAAATCTCGATTATTTCCAAAAAGCTCGTTTTCACGGGTTTTTTTTTTGGAAAATACAATGAAAAGTTTCTACTTTCATTTTCAACTCTAAACCAATTTTAATTACCTTTATTTTCCACTTAAGAAAGGCGAACACGATGTTTTCGAGGAAAAGTTAATTGAAATAGATGGAAAGAGTAACAGTGACAGTGATTATTTCTTTTAAAATCTGAAAAAAAACGGAAAGAAACGAAAGTTTCGTAAATATTTGGATAAAAAGATTTAATTTTTCCGACATTTTCAACGTTAGTCTCAATGCTACGAGTATTCAACTCTACAAAGTACCTAACATTCTATTTTTAAAAGACTGGTCGTCAATACCAGTGATCTTTCAGCTTCTTCGCACAACGAATTAGCATTGCAATACTGCGGGGAAATGCTGCCAATATCGACACCATGGCAAAAGGGGCCCATTTTTGATATATTTTAGGTGTATTTTGTTTTCATATAGCCAGATAGGGTTTTTGACCAACTTCCAAAAAGAATAAGGAAATATTGATAAATATGACAAAAATATCACGAGAAATAATGAATTATTTTAATCCAAAGGGTTAATCGAAAGTTCAAAGTAGCAATGCACAAGTTGCAGGACATTCTCAAAATTGCGGGAATATACTCGGATATTTTTGAAAATTTCCATAAAAATTTAAGAATAAGTTCTCATTGAGAATGTTTCCGTGAGAACTTATAAAAATGTGTCATAAATACCTAATTATTTTAAATCGTAAATATGTAAACAAGGCAGTAAATATAACTCTTAAGGCAATATGTATCTAGTACGATCTTAGTTTGATTAGATTATTTGTTAAATTGAGTTTCCCGAGAACATTCTCTATGCAAGTTTCGCAAATTATGAAATTTTTCCTCGGTACAATGCTAGTCCCAAGATGATCCCGTTGGAGTCTGATGATGGAGTGGAAAGATTGGTTGAAGTCGTTTTTTTATTTAGTGATTAAATATTACGTCTTTTCTTATTAAAAAAGTTTTTGTACTAATACCAAAGGGCACAGGAAAACCTGAGGCATGACAGCAGCTGCTTGTAAAATATAAAAAATATAAAATATAACATACCTCTTTTTATATCCCATAAACGTCATGGCAGGTTTGAAGTTTCACTTTTCAGATAATAGGTTTGTCAGTGCATACCTTGCATACTAACTATTGTTGTCATTTTGCTTGCTTGTTTGTATTGATCTGTTCTTTGTATAGTTTTAAGAGTTTTGAGTGTGTATCTTTGTTTTAATTTGTCGTGTTATAATAATATAATATTTAAGTCCTTGACCCAATTCCTGTAACTGTAACCTACTGACACACTGTCACTGTGCTGTGACCAACCAAGCAATATGGCGTGCGACGTTTTGTTTCGTCGCCGTGTCGTTTGGTTGTCAGGGCCCTGTACACACTGGTGGTAAAGTCGGGCGTTACAAGCTCAGCCGCTTGTTTTATGTTATATTTATTTTTAAGTTCTTGTGTGTGTAATAATTTGTAATTTGTGTATACAATTTTTGATATTTTTGTTGTAAAGTGACTGAACTCAAATGGCCAAAACAGAAGACTAGCCCTGGTCCTGCTGACAAAATGCTGAGTTTTGGCCATTTCGAGACAAAATTTCGTGTTTACTGTTTTGTTTTTTTTCTACTGTGTCTCGAATAATCGTTTTTTCTTTCTTTTCTTTATTTCTTTCTTATTTCTATGTTTATTTTTTACCTACCAAATAAATCTCATACTGCTTAGTATCAAAGTTTGTTAGTTGTGTCATTCACGCAATACCATTTTCTAAATTTCGCTCTGCTCTGGGTTGGAATGAATTTTTACCTAATAACATTAAGACGTTAGGTCTTGCCTGGATTTAGGTCGTTAGTGTGGAGGTTTTCGCTCGATTATGGATTAGTAAAAAGGGTTCATCATCATCATCATCAGCCTATGATAGTCCACTGCGTCTCCTATTAACTATGCGTATAAACGCATTAGGAGGAAAATACCCACAATCGCCTCACTGGGCAGGCGGATTGGAGATCGCAGTAATGTGTCCACTATGATTACGCTGCTTCCCATCATCAGTCTTTTATCAAATAATGGTCAGTGACACTTCAATCCCTTAGTCGACTCTTACGACACCCGCAAATGTATTCATAATGCCGTCATCACACAGCTGATAAACCATAATATGTATGGAAATGGTCACGTGACTTATCGTTCGAAACGGTCATTCTCATACATTTGTGCTTTTCGTAATGATTGTCGATTGCATCTTGGCTAGCTGAATCCCTAGAAACGAAAACCTTTTCGTCCCAGAACGGAGTACAATTCTTAGGCTGACCAGCCCACTGCCAAATTGCAGAAATTCATTGCAGAATAAAAGAAAAAAAAGCTCAGCATTATGCCTGGCTAATAGACCAACAAATACATTTTCCACAAAACTTGAAATCCGATTCACTTGCATAACTTTTGTATTGATCGAACTTAAGATCAATTTGATAGTTCACTGAAGCACAAAGATCGCTTTGTGTGGATGTTAAGAAATTTGATT
>JALPQI010005518.1:0-62298 GCA_025490895.1 Thaumatotibia leucotreta
TCGTTTTCGATTTTGTTCGATTCAAATTGCAAATGAGATGGTTAGATTAGATCAGAGTATTTGATTTGCCTTTATTGCAATACAGGTAAATGGAAATTTGGCTTAGCGATTTCGTTGTTCATTTTGTGGTATGTGATCAAAACCAGTGTTGGAAATAAATGCATAATTCTATACTAACTGCTAATATACAGTTAGTATAGAATTATGCATTTATTTACAAAGTAAAAAAATATTCTAATTAACAGGTATCACACCACCATCACCATCATTAGCCTATGGTAGTCTACTACTGGGATGTAGATACCAAACTAACCCAGGAAGAAAACTCGGCAAGACGCATTGACCACCGTGACGTTTTAAAGGCTATCCTTAATTTGACAAATAAAAAAAAAATTGCGTTTAAGCCTCCTGACCATTGTGTAAACAGAGCAGAAAATACTGTCTTTAAAAAAAAGTGGGTCGAAGACATGTACATTGTGACGAACATTGTCAAATTAAGGGCTACAATAAAAACTATTTTCTCAAACTTAATAAAATGTCGATGTCGTCATATTACTGCAATGATTATTCGATAATGAATTTAATTATTATGTTAGTTAAAATTGATTCTGCCAAAACCTTGTGCAGATAGCTGGTATTTAAAAATAAAATGAATATCTTGGGATATCTTACACAAATCGACCTAGTCCCACGGTAAGCTCAATTAAGGCTTGTGATGTGGGTACCAGGCGACGATATATATAATAGATAGATACATATAGATACTTAAATACATAGACAGCCATGACCAAGGAACAAACATTTGTGATAAATAAATACACAAAGAATGCCCTCGCCGGGATTCGAACCCGGAACCTCCAGCTTCGTAGGCAGGGTCACTACCAACTAGGCTAGGGAGGCTGACACACTGGAGGCTGCTGACATTTGCAGTAATAGGACGGTATTACCTACGTCAAATTGAACCAGGACGTACCATGCGGCTGGTTCGATGTCTGAATTTGATATGTTATGGCCTTTATGACTGCAAAGCCGAAAGTAACCTGCTTTAAAAAGTAAAATACCGGAAGTTACTTGCAAAGTGACAACATCTTGACATTTCACCGTAAAATAAAGAACTAATGTCAATGTCGCCGAGTAAAAGGTTACCTCAAATAGTTTAAAAAAATACATAAAAATACTTTTTTTTTTCAAATGTTGTAAATTCGTTTCGTTATTTGACGTATTTGTACTGTAAAAATGATTTCCGATTTTTTATTTCATTGTAAGTTTGAGATAAGGCCTATACCTTACGTTAAACAAATTCTGTTATTTAAAGTATTTGGTTTCCCGCGATACAGGCGTAGTCTAGTGCGGAGTGCTGGCAACACTAGCCAAGTAAACAAAGAAATACTGTGCTCTTGACGATTTAAATTTAAAATAAATAGTTAACACTTACGAAAACTCCAGTGGTGAAAATATTAGGTTATTTTTGTCACTATTTCATTAGAAACACATAGTTCTACACTGCACCATAACGTTGTTATAAGAACCAGGACACTCGGTAAGAGATTTTATGACCGTTTTAAATTCAAAATACTTGAAAATCAACAAACGTTTCGGAAATATAACGGTATCGTCCACACCGAGCACTTATGACTGGACCAGCTGTAACTGACGTTTTGATGTGACACTGACACTTGACACCTACGCTCACCGGTCCGAATTGCGCTCACGGGTCACTTTTACTGAAGGTGCGTTCAAAACGCTATAAAATATATTACTTAAAAGTTATATTATACTAAATAGTAATAATTATGTCAACAAAGAGCCGTGTGACTAATCAAACGGCCATTAGGTCTAGAAGGAAGAACACCGATTTGCAAAATACGCCTCAGAGCGACGATGAAGTACATGACCACCAAACTTGCCTTACAAAAATTTCAGAATACGATAAGTTGATTCAAAATCTTAAAAAAGAGAACAGTAAACTCAAGGAAGAAATCAAAAATTATAATGAGCACCAATTAAAAGCAAATATCGATACGGATGAAATTTTAAACGAAAATAAATTGTTAAAGCAGCTTTTAAATGAAAAAGAGGAATACTGCACAAAATTAGAAACCACGATCACCAATAATATGCATAATAGTGTAATTGGTAGTCTAGAAAATGACACAGAAATATTAACACCATTAAAAACGAAAATAGAGAGACGTGAAAAAGAAAATGTAAACCTACTGCTTAGAATAGAAGAATTGGAAGAAGAAAACAAACAACTCTGCGATATGATAAAATCGAATGAACAGACAGTTGATATTAGTAAAAATCTCGAAAAGTATTCGTGTCTTATAGAGGAAAATAATAGAAATAAAAAGAAAATTAAGAAATTAGCACAAAAATTGAGTAAAGTTTACAATGACTATGTTAAATTAAACCATAAATTCACTAGTCAAAGTAACCAAGCAGTGAGAATAATGAAACTTCAAAAAACAGTAAATAATATAAAACATAAACTGAACTCCGTGCTAGAAATTAGAGAGCCCACGGCCGTCGCTGCCACCAACACATGTCAACTGACAAGAGATCCTGCTCAAAATTCCAGTTATGGCGAAGGAAACGACCCGAAGCTGACACAACATCCAACAAATGACAAACCAAATCTGCTGCTTCTGTCAGACTACCATGGCACGGAAATGGTATCAATTTTGTCGAAACTTCGACGTCGGGACTACAACTTCGCTGCTGACATTATAATTACCGGCAATACTGAACGTATTCTCAGTAATCTAACTGAGAAAACCGAACACTTCACAAAAAAGGACTGTGTTGTAGTTATGTGCGGAGGAAGCGATTTTGACTCTAATTGTGAATACCCTGATAAAACTGTGAATATTATCGAAAAATCGATTCAAAATCTGTCACATACCAATATTGTTGTATGCAACGTACCATCAAGCATCGAGCAAAATGCCAGACAATTTAATCTCTTTGTAAACAGACTTAATGTAGGAATCTATAAAAGCTTAGGAGGTTACCACCATGTGCATCTAGCTGACATAGATAAGAATCTTTCAGTCTCAGACTACAAAACTGATGGCTATAAATTAACTGCAAAGGGCAAATTTAAAGTAGCTACTGCCATTAACACTACGCTCAAAAATATTAACGAGAAATTCTACAACAGCCTCTCTTTTTTATAAGTACTGACACTGAAATGGTAGAATTCAATATGATGCACTTAAATATTAACAGACTCAGAAATAAAATTCTTAGCTTAGAAGCCTTTATAGCTACTGACTTACCTTTAAAACCTAACCTTATAATGGTCACCGAAACATGGTTAGAGCCTAGAGAATATGAGACCATCTCCCTGCCCGGATACTCTATAGCTGCTCAGTCATCACGGCAAATTACTAGAGGAGGTGGTACCTTAATTTTTATTAGTAGTGACTGGATGGGGAAATGTAAAACGATTGGCATGGAAAAGCATTATGCGGAAAAGGTATTTGAAGTTAGCTGTCTAAATCTAGAAATAAGTCAGTCATTAACAATAAACTGTCTAGTATTATATAGATGCCCTAGTTCTAACTTCAACACTTTTATTGATAAATTAGATAAGTATCTTAGTAATTTAAAAACCAAAAATGTTATTATAGGAGGTGACTTCAATGTTAACTTTGCTGATACAGAAAATAGTAAAACTAAAACACTATTACAACTACTATTGGAACACAATGTACACCCTGTTACTTCTCAATTTACACGTATCACTGATTGTACATCCACAAGTCTAGACAACTTTATCACCAACGTCGAAAATTATAGTAACGTATCTGTAGTACCATGTAGCTTCTCTGATCACGACGCACTTGTCATGACATTACCAATACCAGTAATGAAAAGTAAGAAACCACAAATATTCACTACAAAAAGAATCTTCAGCATAAAATCAATTAACAGGTTTCGAGAAGAACTCTTACAAATTAACTGGCCAGCCATACTATCCGACATTGACTGTAATGATAAACTGCAATCGTTCTACACAATACTCTCCAATCTTACGGATAAGCATTTCCCAATAAAAAAGGTATTAGTCAAAAAAAGACACAACACTTGGCTTACCAAAGGAATTAAAAAGTCATGCCTGAATAAACGGAAGTTATTCCTACAACTAAGACATACAAAAGATGAAACCCTAAAATTGCACTTTGAACGCTATAAGAAAATCCTAAGGGCAACTTTAGTAATAGCCAAAAAAATGAATATCCGACGAACTATTATTAAAGCTAAGAATAAATCACGAGCAATATGGAAAATGGTCAGTGAACAAACAGGCAGAAATTTAAAAAAAGAAAATAACGAAAAACTTAAAATAGAAACAGATAATGGTGTAATTAAGGATCAAACTGAGATAGCAAACATTTTTAATAACTTTTTTGTGAGCATCGGTAAGGCTGAACTTGGCGGTATGAGTTTGAATTTTCAATCGTCTCTAAACAAAATAACAAAAAAAAAAAATATACCATCAATTTTTATTGAGCCCATTACTGAGCCAGAACTGATAAATGTTGCTAGAAGCCTTAAAAACAGTAATGCTCGAGGCCATGATGATCTAAGCACTGCTATTATCAAGAATAATGTGGATCTACTGTGCGTTCCTCTTTGCAATATCTTTAACGCAAGTATAGTCCAAGGTATCTTTCCATCACAACTTAAAAGGGCCAAGGTTATTGCAGTTTACAAGAAGGGACGTAAGTCGGATCTTAACAATTATCGACCAATTTCAATACTTTCTGTTCTATCAAAGATCTTTGAGAAGTGTTTGTCTGTTAGACTGGAGAGACACTTTAATAAAAACGATTTGTTCTCTGCTTGCCAATATGGTTTTAGACCGAATAAAAATACCTCGACTGCAGTTACTGAGTTAGTCACCGAAGTAATGCTTGCACTCAATGACGGATACTATTGTGGGGGGGTATTCTGTGATCTTACGAAAGCATTCGACTGTGTTGATCATAGAATACTTCTGAATAAATTGGAAGCTTATGGTATACGTGGTACAGTGTGGGATCTGTTTAACTCCTATCTCACCAACCGCTCCCAATATGTTGTGATCCGAGAGTCCCAGTGCTCATTCCAATCGGAAGAAGCAAACATTGGTTGCGGTGTTCCACAAGGATCTGTATTGGGCCCTCTTCTGTTTGTAATATTTATGAATGACCTACCACATGCTTTAACTAGTGGAACACCGTATCTATATGCTGATGACACCAGCATCACCATAAAAGCTAGAACTGTAGAGGAGCTAGACATGAAAATGCAACAATGCTGGATAAACTTGACCAAATGGTTTTCGGATAACTGCCTGAAGCTTAATTGTAGTAAGACTTTTTACATGATTTTCCGTCGGGGATTCGCCAGCCCAGACCCCATTTGTAACATTCCTATTGCTAAATGTGAACTTGTAAGATTTTTAGGTGTCGAATTAGACCCATTTCTAAGATGGCATAAGCAAATCGAGATCATAAGTAACCGGCTGGCTAGTGCATGTTACGCGTTAAAGAGCTTATCCATCTTTGCTGATAGGGAAACCTTAAAAATGGCTTATTCTGCATATTTCGAAAGCATTATGAGGTATTGTATAGAAGTCTGGGGAAATGGTTTCAACATTAATGATGTACTCTTAAAACAAAAGAAAGCATTAAGGTATCTTGCAGGATGGTCTCATGTGCCTGCAACACATAGACATATGTTTACGGATTACAAAATATTCACAGTTGTCTCTCTTTACCTTTACTCTGTTTGCTTATATGTTTTTAAAAATAAAGACCACTTTAAAATTGCTCGTCCGAATATTCAGGGCTACTTTAGAAATAAGAATGACATTTTGGTAACAAAGAGCAATTTCAGATACTTTGACAAAAGTTTAAACAACACTGCTATAAGGGTTTACAATAAATTAGATGACCATATAAAAGACTGCAAGGACCTCAGAACATTTGAAAGAAAACTGAAGCAGTACTTTATTAGTAAACCTTTCTACTCCATTAAGGAATACTTTGCCAGAGCTTTAGATTAGGATATTGTTTGACATTTGTGTAGGTATGATTAAATTGTATAATCTTTCATTTATTATCTTGTAATCCTAATGTTTTATTTTGATTTAGTTTTTTGTTTTTTCTTTCTGTTGTTTTTATTTTTGTATTCATGTGCCTTATGCTGATTTCAATTGACATTTGTTTTTCTATTATTTGACATAGTTTTTAATATTAGCCTTGACATTACCAGACATGTAGTGTCGTATTTTGTAAAATTATATTTGCATGCATTCTTATGTTTTACTGCAAATAAACTGAATTGATTGATTGATTGATTGACCCCTGGAATATAAATATTCTTTATTCTTATTCTTTATACCTGCTTCGCCTGGAAACCGTACTTAGTATCTCTATTATAGTATACCTACGCAAGTACGCAGCCTGCTAACTTTGGTTTCCCGGTGTTAGGAACAGAATGAAAACTTGGAGGAAAGGGAGAAAATCGACAGTACCTTGTTAGTCTTGGTAATTGTTACTTGTGAGGGATCCCTCGTGGAGCAGGCCTGCTTTCTTCTTATCTTGATTTTCTTATTAGATTTTGTCACGTCAGTCACTTTAGTCTTTGAAGTTAAGCGGAGGAACAATTAAAATGCATAAGGCAGGAGAAATCACCACAATTATTGAATTTTAAAATAATTATGAAGCGAGACACTGTGTCGGCCATTGAAAAGTTTGCAAAAGTAAAGTTTTGAGTCGATGAGTGACCGAATGATAAATTTTGATTTGAGCGATATCCGGTGAGTGATGGAGTGAATAGGAAACGTCAAATGTTGCTAGAATAAAACCCAATAATTCCCTAACATACTGCCCGGGAAGAAATCTCCAAGATTTCTTAATGTAAACTAAGAATTATCTGCCAGAGCACAAGAAAATATATTATTGCTAAGAAAGTTATAATTATGTTAAACTAAGTTATAGATTTATTACATTTAGTCAGTGTTGATAAGGAAGAGGACAAAGTTTAGATACTTGTCTAACTAAATTGTTGCCTGTACTAGTTTTCAAAGAAGCTACACGTGCTACACCATCTTTGCCTGGCGACAAGGAAACAATGCGTGCCAACTTCCAACAATAAGGAGTAGTGTTTTCGTTTATGATAAGTACTACGTCATTAACTTTAAGATTTTCTGATGGTTTAAACCACTTAGAGCGGGTTTGCAAATGATGCAAATATTCTACATTAAAACGCCGCCAAAACTGTTGGGTTAAACTTTGTAAAAATTGCCAACGAGACAATCGGTTAGGCTTTTCTGCATGAAATTCATATTCTGGTAACGATACCATATTATCCCCAACAAGGAAATGGGCTGGTGTCAAAACGTCTATTTCATTAATGTCATCAGAAATTGGACATAAAGGTCGAGAGTTTAAAATAGATTCGATTTTTGAAAATAGAGTTGCCATTTCCTCAAAAGTAAAGATGGTTTCACCTATTACGCGTTTTAATAATAGTTTTGTAGACCGTACGGCCGTTTCCCATAGTCCTCCCATGTTTGGAGCGGAGGGGGGATTAAAGTGCCACTGAAGCTGATGTTTGAGAAAATAATTTTGAACATCAGAATGTTCAATATTCCCTTCTAAAAAGGAATAGAGTTCTTTCAAGTGATTGTTGGCTCCAACAAAGTTGGTTCCACAATCGGAGTATATGTCAGTACACCACCCTCGTCTACTGACAAAGCGTGTTAGACAGGCTAAGAAACAGTCGGTAGAAAGGTCTGACACCAACTCCAAATGACAAGCTTTCGTGACCATGCAGACAAATATACACAAATATGCTTTAGCAATTGGAGCACGTTTCAATCTACTGGTTTTTATAGAAAAAGGGCCGGCATAGTCTACTCCAACCTTCGAGAAGGGTCGACAGGGAGCTAGTCTCGATGGAGGTAAATCAGCCATTAGATAGTCTGCAGGTTTTGGATTAGCCTTAAAGCATTTGTGACATTTCCAAATTTGTTGTTTAATAACAGTCCGAGCCGATAAAATCCAAAATTGCTTTCGCAAGAGTGACAATAACATGGGTGTACCCACGTGAAAGTAAAGCTCATGATAGTAATTTATTAACAGTATTGTTAAATGATGTGACTTCGGGAGAATCACAGGATGTTTACGTTGTGTGGATAGGTTGGTGTAACTTAATCTACCCAACACGCGTAGTAACCCTTCCGAATCTATAAAGGGAGAAAGCTTTCGCAGTTTAGTTCGGTGTGACAATCCCTTTTGAACAAGTTTTAACTCAGTGGCGAAGACTGAAGCTTGCACAATTTGTATTAAAGAGTATAAGGCAGTACGCCATTCTACACACGTTAACGGACCAACCCGTTTTGAATTAGGATTCCTACAATTATGAATGAATCGGAGACAATATCCTTGAACCTTCACAAGCGTGTGAAGTGAACTATATTTTGACATAAAGTCAGGACAGTCCTGGTCATAAGTGACCTTGCTTACTTGGATAGGAGATGCTTGTTTTTCACTTAAATCAGACAACACAGTTTTGCGCTGTCGTGAATCATCAGACGGCCAAGTGTCTGGTGATTGTTGAAGCCACGGTGGCGACCACCAAAGAGGATGAGAGCCAAGTTCCGAAGGCATGAGACCTCGGGATGCCACATCAGCAGGATTCATTGAAGACGGTACATGTCTCCAAAAGGAAGGAGAGGTGTTTGCAAGAATCTGAGAAACTCGATTTCCTTCAAACATCTTTAATTGATGTACTGGTGTGCGTATCCACGACAATGCAATATTAGAATCGCACCAGATTACAATGTCATGTGCAAGATGAATCAACTCAGAACAATGTTTGGCTAATTTAGCCGCTAAGAGAGCCCCACATAGCTCTAGACGTGGCACAGTCATCTTCGTTTTAATCGGTGCAACTTTGGATTTAGATAACAGCAAGTGGACCTCCACTTCATTGTTGGTTTTCTCAACCCGTAGGTAAACTACAGCAGCATAGCCTTTAAGGGACGCATCGGAAAAAGCGTGAATAGTTAACTTATTGCCATCGGCAGGCAATACAAATCTGCGCAGTTTAATATCTGACAATTCACTGAACTCGTTAATGAACGAGAGCCATTGAGTTTGTTCGTCGACAGGTAAAGGGTCATCCCAACCGATGCCCAAAAGCCACAGCCGTTGCATGAAAGCCTTTGCTGTAAATACCACAGGCATTAGCCAACCACACGGATCGTATATGCAAGCTATATTAGCAAGCACAGCACGTTTTGTCATTCCAGTATTTGAAATTCTACTATGATACGTGAACGCATCAGACATTGGGTTCCATTTAACACCGAGCACCTTAACGGACCCTTCATTTTGAGGTTCAAATGACAATGGTCCTTCACGGACATTGTCAGGCAAGTCGGACAAAAATTCACTATTATTACTTGACCATTTACGCAACTCGAAACACCCCTGGCGAAGAAGGTCGACCAATTGCGCTCTTATCTCCCGAGCACTGTCAACGTCGGAAGCTCCTGTCACTATATCATCAACGAAAATTTGATTAGACAAAATTTGACTAGCGACTGGGTGTGTAACTTTTCCTTCTTCTGCCAGTTTCAAAATACATCTCATCGCAAGATATGGACTTGGAGAAAGTCCAAAAGTTACGGTTTTTAAACGAAATTCTTCAATGGGATCATCAGAATGTTGACGCCAGAGAATTCTTTGATAGTCGCGATCTTCAGGGTGCACGAGTACCTGTCTGTACATAGCCTTGATGTCACAAGTGAATGCAAGAGGGTGAAGACGAAAACGTAACAACATGTCCACTATGCTACGCTGAAGTTTGGGTCCAACGTGCAGAACATCATTCAAAGACAAGCCAGTGGAAGTGGGCATAGAACCATTATAGACTATTCTTAATTTTGTTGTAGATGACTCTTTGGTCACTGCATGATGACTTAAATAGTATTTGCCACTACCAGGTGGATCAAATACAGGCTCCATGTGATTTTCATCTAGGTATTCTTGTAATACCTTGCTATATTCTAACTTAAGTTCAGGATCCTTTTTAAATCTTCTTTCCAAACTTAAAAGTCTCCGAGTAGCCAACTGATGACTATCACCCAACTCACTTTCATTTCCCTTAAAGGGTAGACGAACAACAAATCGGTGGTCATCATCTCGTGAGACCGTTTTCGAAAAATGATCCTTGATAATTTGATCATCAGGATCAGGTTGTATAAAATCTGGAATCTGTTCAATCTCCCAGAATTTTGTCAAACAATCATCTAATGACACATGATGTGACAACAGATGAGGAACAGGGTCATTGAATTGAGAGGATTTACCCATGATAACCCAACCAAAGACAGTTTTGTAAGCTGCCGGTAAATTGTGAGAAGGCCACACCTTCTCACCACAGAAAATGTCATTATAGACGTCACCGCCTAGTAAAATGTCTATTGGCCTAGACAGGAAGAAGTCATCATCTGCCAATTGCAGATTCTGATAGTTTGACTTTATGTCCGCAGACAGAGAGACTGAAGGTAAATTGCGAGTCGCATATTTCAAAACAACAGCCGATACAGTCAACAATGGTTTGTCTGAAGTCATTGATTTTAAAAATATATTGGCTAAGCCATGTGACTTATGGGGTAAGCAGGGTCCTACTCCATAGATGGCTACTGGCTCATGGTTATGTTTGAGTTGTAAACGCTGAACACATTCCTCAGAGATGATTGAACACTCCGCTCCTGGGTCGATAAACACCCGAACTGCCTGAAAGTGTCCATCACCATTTCCTGCAAGAGCCATAGCAGTACCTAAAGTCACATGTGGCAAGTTAAGCTTGCTGTCCTTTTTAGGAAAGGACTTCAATGTAGCATTGTTAACAATGGAATTTAATTCTTTTTCATCTATAGAAGCAGAAGCTTCACACCTTTCAGCAATGACAGCAGCAGATTTGACTGCAGGTATAGAAACCTCACCATTTGGAGAAGATGCACAGATCAAAGTGTGATGCTTAGCCTGACATATCTTGCATTTATGTAATGAGCTACATTCATGATATTTATGGGAACCAAAACAGTTAAAGCACAAATTTTTAGATTTCAAAAAATCTCGACGCTGTTGAATATTCAAAGCCTTGAATTTATTGCACATATACATGTAATGATCAAGATTGCAATATCTACAACTTATTTCCTTCTTACTTTCTTGGACATGCATCACCATTTTTGGATTATGCTTAGGTTGTTGACCCTTGAAAGCTAGTGGTTTAGATGGCCCACTAACAGATGTCTTTAAAGCATTAGACATTTCCAATGCCTTACACTGGCATTCCAAGAAAGTTAGAAGTTCAGAATATTTAGGGATATCTGACCCCGTTAAACTTAATTCAAATTTTCCGCGTAATTCCATTGGTAACTTCCTTAACAGAATATGTAATAGAATAAATGACCAGTCGTCAGGTTTAAATTTCAATGCTCGAAGAGCAGCCAAGTGTTCATTAAACAAGTTTAAAAAACGCCTTAAATCAGACTTCATGTTGACTATTGTCGGAAGAGACATAATTGCTTCCAAATGGGTGTCAGTAATTAGACGAATATTAGAGAAACGATTCTCTAATAAGGTTAAGGCAACCCTATAATTCTCATCAGTGAGTGGTAAATGTTTAACCAAGTTCAGAGGTTCACCTGATAAACATGAAATTAAATAATGTAATTTTCTCACAGGCTTGAGTGTCGAACTCTCATCAACAATATTTTTGAATATATTTATGAAATTTGTCCATTTAGTGACATCTCCGTCAAAAGTCGGAAGAGAAATACGAGGCAGTGGTATATCCTGCACGCAATTTTGATAGTTGTTTACATTTGTCGGTGGCGAGTTATCAGTTGGACATAACTGTGCATAAAGAACACTTACTTTGTTTAACTTTGTATCATACTCTAAGTATTCTTGCATATTTATTTATTATTTATTTATTTATTGAAACAAAAGTTTACACGACATTACAGTTTACACCAATGCGTCATGAAACTAAAATTAAAGAGATACAAATAAAAATACACAGATAAAGGTACATATAAAAAAAACAACATTAAGTAGATTTAGGTGACACAACAACGTGGCTCTATCGAGTCATCTGAACCGGCGTAGGGTTCGGCAGATTGCCCCGGAACCGCCGAAACACAACGCCCTTCGGCCAGAAGTCTGCACTCGCGATGGTGTCCTGCAGCGGGCGCGGCACGCGCACCACGAACGAGCTGAAGTGCACGTAGTGGCGCGACCGCAGCTGCTGCACCCTCAGCGAGAAGCCAGTCTTCCGGCGGACATACTCCACCACTTCATCGGGCACGGCGGAGTAATGCAGGCGCGAAACATACGTTTTTCGCATATGTTTTTCGGAGTCGAAGCCAGCACGTTTCCCCGCCTCCACAGACACGTAAGTTTCTTTAAAATCATTTTTTATTTGAAGCAGCTCGTTACACCGCGTCGTGAACTCTAACAATTTCGATTCGCTATCATTGGCGCACTCCGACGCGTTATACAACAGATCTACTTGAAGTTTTGCTAATTTGTATCGAATGTCGGCACTCATTTTGACTATTATTTATTAGACAAACATCACAAATTAAACGTAAACAAATAACCGCACGATTCAAGTCAAAGTTGAAAACCGAACTGACAGATGACAGTAGTGACAATCGTTAGTTCACTCACTCAGTTCGCTCACGGGCATAGACTAAAATGAATGGTATGAACTAAAAATGAACGTATCGATCGACGAAGGTTATCATTTCTACCAACACTAACTAAAGAATTATAGGTACAAATCCACCGTCAAATTTGTAAAAAACGAACTTATTATTTTCACAACCTCTAAAAGATTGATCAAAGGATTTAATTATGCACTAGCAGCAAAATTAAACGTATGAATCGTAATTACAAACACGTTCAAGACAAGTATGACATAAAATGCGACACGCGCAGACACAAATTACTTTCGTAAGACAAATCAAAATGCATTTGCATGCAGTCACTTTCGACACAAAATACACGACATGTGCAGATACTTAATTACTTTAATTTAGATTAAAGCAAGACAAATGCAACTTGCAGACAACAAAATGCACCGTGGGCAGACAATTTATTACTTTATGGGAAAAGTAAGGCGAATATTTCAAAGATGACTTAGCAAAAATGGCCGACAAAAGTTTTACGTACGAGTTTAACCATAGAATTTTGACACGAAATTTCACAAATAAGGTTCGAAGGAACAAATTTTATGTTAGGAACAGGATGAAAACTTGGAGGAAAGGGAGAAAATCGACAGTACCTTGTTAGTCTTGGTAATTGTTACTTGTGAGGGATCCCTCGTGGAGCAGGCCTGCTTTCTTCTTATCTTGATTTTCTTATTAGATTTTGTCACGTCAGTCACTTTAGTCTTTGAAGTTAAGCGGAGGAACAATTAAAATGCATAAGGCAGGAGAAATCACCACAATTATTGAATTTTAAAATAATTATGAAGCGAGACACTGTGTCGGCCATTGAAAAGTTTGCAAAAGTAAAGTTTTGAATCGATGAGTGACCGAATGATAAATTTTGATTTGAGCGATATCCGGTGAGTGATGGAGTGAATAGGAAACGTCAAATGTTGCTAGAATAAAACCCAATAATTCCCTAACACCCGGCATCTGCAGTAATGTACTATTAAAGTAAACTTCCTTCAGACAACACTCAGGTATGCGAATCCTTTCTGCCCAGTCATTAAGATCACTGGCTTGTCCAATCAAAGCCTTTGCTCATGCCCAAAGGCATTTCAGGCTAAATCCTGAAAAGGGAACTACAGACACGAATGCCTATTATGAAGTTTGTGTGTTACTGGTTCGCGTACGTGTATCCTTTATCTTGTGGATGATTGTCAAAGGCATTTCTACATTGTATTCAAACAATACTGGTTTGAACACGACATTGGTCTTAGCCGACCAGCGGGGCGGAAAACTATGGTATCCTGTCGTTTGACCAAAAATTGTTTAACAAATTTACACTTGGCAACCAAATACTGGCAAAATTATATTTCGGCAAATCCTTTTTTCTACAAAAACATCTTTGACAATTTATTATCTTAGCCAAATAATTAACAAATAAAATATCATTTTATAAGAGGTATTTTTGGCAAAAGAATATTTAACAACAAAGTAAACTAATAAATTTACCATTAGCCTAAAAATGTTTGCTAAAATGGGTTGGAGTATAGCAAAGTGGGTTTTTTTGTTGCAACCCAGTAAATTTTTCCCCAAAATCAAAAATGGCCGAGATATTCGACATCAAATAAAAAAAATTAACATAATATTCATCGTAATCTTGACCAAAATCTGCAGTGAGCGAGCTAAGCGAGTGAACAAAACCTTCCGGAGCAGATCCGACTCGGATAGGTTAGGTTAGAAGACTAAGGCGGGAGCTTTGCTCCCGCCTTAGTCGGGAGCTTTGCTCCCGCCTTAGTCTTCGAGGTTATTTTTTTTTATTGTAACCCAGAAAACTTTTCCCCAAAATCGAAAATGGTCGAGATAGGTATTCGGTGAATGTACAAATATGTTAAACGTAGTTTTAGGTGACATGTAAAATATACAATTGATTTATTTATTAATTAATACATTGTTCTAATGTATTAATTGCTTAATGATTATTTGTCAATTGAGTTATTGTAAAATGATACATTTGCGGAATAACATTTTTGCCACTTACTACATTGGTGAAACGTTTGTTGTAAAATAAATATTTGCTAACATTGTTTTGGTTAAACATTAGTGAACCGAAAACTATACGTGCAATAGTTTCGATATTGGTATCTCGCCCGACTTTTGGATCCGCTCTCCGCCGGTCGCCTTAGACCATTGTCGTGGCCAGGCCATAATGTCATGGTCAGCACATATTAGGCAGCGTCTTAGGTGAGCTCCATGCGAATGTGATGCGATGCGATACGGCTCGAATAATCTTCAATGGACAGACTTTCGACCTTCTTCAGCTTTATTATATGTATATATACTACACATTTGATGCAGATAAAGATCTCTATCTACGAGTATATCTCTAAAACATTGCATGAAACATGTGCGTAAAGATGATTTCCGCACTTGCTGCATAAATAGCTATTGCAATGCATACGCCCAGTAGGTTTATGGGTAAAGTGATACACAGAAATATGCGCTTTTCTGCACACTTATCGTTAATAGCTACTGTTAATTAACATTAATTACCTTTTTCACTGCACGTAGGCACGCAGTCGCGCACAACTGTCAACTCGCTCACATATTTCTGAAACAAACAAACGATTTAAATTATTTAAGTTTCACTTAAAATCAAAATGATTCGATTTTTAAAATAAAAAATAAATACAGACAGTTAACAAATCGCCGTACAATTTGGGCTGTATAGGGCCTTTGCCCTCATTTAATAATATCCTAAAACTTTTGAAAATATTCTAAGTGTCCCAGTACAGCCGTGCTAAGTAAAAAAGACGCATGTCATGTAGTTCTAAGGGTGATGCGTCCTTTTTAGGTAGGACGGCAGGGTAAGGAATTTGTATGCAACTTTTCCGACCTAATTTGTAATCGCAATTGTCAGCATTTTTGAGAAAAAAAACCAGTACCTATTTTTAATATCCTTACTCCTCGGTGGTAATTCTTTGTACTGTATTTTAACATGAGACATTAAAATGCAAAAATGTTACGAAGCATCAGTTTATCATCATTAGTAAGCCAAAAGCCAGCATGGCTGTCTTCTAATTACACTCGCCAGCCGAGAGAGAGTATCGAAAGCGAACCAGAATTGTGTGGAACCTTCTCGAAACCTCTCTTCGTTTTAAGACTTCGAGAATATTCTGGTGCGAGAACGTTCTAGAATCAACTAAGGTTTTTTGAGAACTGTACAAATATCGAGAATCAAGAATTCAGCGGCACTACCGTGAACTTCAAAATCCGCGAATTTGGAGGATTTATCTTTGTCACTCTAATGACGCTTTCGTTAGAGTGACAGAGACAAATCCTCAAAATTTACGTTCGCGGTAGTAGTTGCTTGTCACTAAATAGGTAAACTCTCAAGGACCGGCCACGACATTGGTCTAACGCCGCGGCCACGACATCGGTCTAAGGCGACCCAATGTCGTGGCCGCGGCATCAGTAATAAAATGACGAGTGAAAGAAACGCGAAACTAACACAAATTACATTTGTCACAAAATTATCTTCCGTCAAATACAACTTTTCGTGCTTTATATAATAATAATATAGTAACTAAGTAAGTAGTTCAAAATAATGAAGGTAGGTATAGTATATGTATTATGCAATATTAAATGCTATAGCTCAAATGCAAATCATTTTATATATTACTTTGATTATTACAAAAGCACTGCAGTCTTCAAATTAGAAGTAATTATTATACACTTTATTATCAAGGAGAGTATTTTGTAAGTATTATTATAAGTTCACTTAAGCTGAGGTCACGATATTTTGGTTCTGTGAACTCTTTTGAAATAAATATGGTGAGAACAAAAATTGACATTAATTTGCTCTCTATCTATCTATCTATCTATCTATCTATTCAGCCCGTATCCACCCACTGCTGAGTATAGGCCTCTTCTTTATTACGCCACTCTTCTCGGTCCTGTGCTAACCTCATCCACATCTTATTTGTTGTGCGGCAGATATCGTCAGACCACCTCGTCGATGGCCTGCACGCCGACCTTTTTGCCCACCTTAGCCACCATTCAGTAACCTGCCTTGTCCATCTCCCATCTGTTCTTCTCGCCAAGTGTCCCGCCCATCTCCACTTCAGTTGTGTAATGCGTTTACCGACGTCCAATACTTTTGTTCGGCGTCGGATTTCGCTATTGCGGACTCGATCGACAAGGGATATGCCCAACATGGCTCGCTCCATGGCTCTTTGTGCCACGTTCATTTTGTGGAGCAATCCCTTGGTGAGAGCCCAGGTTTCCGATCCATAAGTGAGGACAGGCAGCACACATTGGTTAAATACCTTTGTTTTGAGGCATTGAGGGATCTTGGACTTGAGGACGTCCGCAAGGTTACTGAATGCAGCCCACCCCAGCTAGATTCGTCTAGCGACCTCTTTCTCCAATATTCCTTGGCCGAAAGATAAACAATGTCCAAGATATACATAATCATCCACAATCTCTACCTGGGAATTCCCAACAGTGATGTTTGGTGTTTCAAGTGGATGATTAGTCATGATCTTGGTCTTGGACATGTTCATCTTAAGGCCAACCTTCAGAGATGCTACCCGAAGTTCGTCGAGCATATCATGGAGGTCTGCAACGTTCTCAGCTAGGAGGATCAGGTCATCTGCGAACCTTAAATGTGACAGTCTCGCGCCATTGATATCGATACCTCTTTCGCTTCAGTCTAGAGTCTTCATCACGTCTTCCAAGACACTTGTGAAGAGCTTGGGCGAAAGGGTATCTCCTTGGCGTACACCCCGCTTCAAGGGCACGGGGTTGGTATGTTCGTGCATCTGTACTTGCATGGTTGCACATTTGTACAGCTCCTGGAGGATATCAACATATCTGCTGTCAATACCACAGCGATGGAGAGAATGAAACACCGCCCAGTATTCGACAATTTGCTCTAATGGAGAAAAACTACTAAACTGCATTATACCTGGTTGTATGTTTATTATAATTTAAAATATTTTTAAATACTTCATTCAAGTTATTTAAATGTATATGTTTCTGAAAAATGGTTGAATTTTAAAAGTAGCGGCAAATATTCAACTCTGACTGCAAACATTTCAAGAATTTCTACATTTTTCAACGCGCTAAAATCTACCTGGAAATTCAGTTTTCACCCAAAACCCGGATTTAACCTCAAATTCTTTAGGCTAAGTATTTTTAGTAGGTTGCGGTCACTGCAGACAGCAAAAATCCGCATTTCGGTACATTATGCTGAAATCCTTTTAGTTTGGTGTTTGATGAAAAAACTTCTTTAATTCTAGTTTAGAATCCATTCTGGTTTTATTCATGAAAGTAAAATCTTCATTACGTATGAGTTTTACTAGGATATCTCTTACTTATGAGAGTGTTTTCTATTTCATCATTAGCCGGGATTTGACGTAGACATCTCCTATTATGGTGCGTTTAAACCAAAAGAGCATTCGCTGTTCTAGCGCCCGTTCTACGAAATCAACCAATCACGTTTTGTGTACCGATCGAATTTCGTAGAGTGGGAGGTTAGAACAGCGAATGCTCTTTTAGTTTGAACGCACCTTTACGTATACGTATCGACGCATCAGAGGCTCAGAGGGTAATGCCAATACCCATAATCGCTACGCTGGGCAAGTGGGTAAGCGATCGCAATGGTATAATACGCACAGATAATAAACACGAGAGGCCTATGTCCAGCAGTCGACTGAGAAAGACTAATGACAGTAATAACGATACTTTGTATATGTGATGAAAGAAGTGTTAGAAAGGGTGTGTCTAACTGTCTATTGTGCCCTTAAGTTCGAGATTCAAGCATTAGTACATTTACTTTGCCAGTGTAATAATAATAAGGCCGCAGAGCAGTTTGAGGCGAGCTATGGGACAGTAACGACCCCACGGACCTGAGTGCTCCCGAGGGTCGGGTCCCCACCTCCGGCGTGTCTTCATCGGTCGGAGTTGAACCCCTAGGGGACCCGTAGGGCTCTCAGCCCTGACTTACTTTAAATTTCCGTCCAGAGAGAAGTCGTCAGAGCTATATGCTCTAGGGGTGGAAGTGTAAAAGGTAAGTCGGGAGTTGGTGCAGTGGTTGTTACAATCCACTGCCCAGAAAGTGGTGGACACCTCTCTGCACGCCTGGATGCTTAGCCAAGTTGCCAATTTTGACAGCCCCCGTAGCCTAGTTGGTAGTGACTCTGCCTACGAAGCTCGAGGTTCCGGGTTCGAATCCCGGCGAGGGCATTATTTGTGTATTTATTTATCACAAATATTTGTTCCTTGGTCATGGCTGTCTATGTATATAAGTAGCTATATGTATCTGTCTATTATATATATCGTCGCCTAGTACCCACATCACAAGCCTTAATTGAGCTTACCGTGGGATTAGGTTGATTTGTGTAAGATGTCCCAAGATATTTATTATTTATTTAATCGCTAACGCTTAGTAGCGTATCGTAATTTTCCCTCTCTGTCACTCTTTCATATTAGTGCGATAATGACAGTTAGCTGCCTTTCGCTTTACGATTGACGATTAAGCGTTAGCAATTGGCAACTTGGCTAAGCACCCTGAGCCGCGTGCACTGTTGGTTGTATTTTGGTGTTGACTGTCTCTTGTTACGACATTTACAGGGGCCAATCTAGTCGGCGGTAAGTCACCGCCTGCCTCGATAGCAAAGAGGAATCTTTGTTATGGCAGGTGTCCAGGGTGCTTAGACAAGTTGCCAATCGCTAACGCTTAATCGTCAATTGTAAAAGAAAGGCTAACTGTCTTTAACAACTGACAGAGAGGAAAAACTATGATACGCTACTAAGCTTTAGCGATTGGCAACTTGGATTAGCATCTTGATCTCTTTTCTATAGAAACTCTTTTCTCTGACCCATTAAACCTTCATCAGTTGATCACCATAGCCCATTTAGTCTTTTCCATTTAATTTCCAATAGTGTCCATACGCCTGCTGGGACCGGTTTATGAATATCTATAGTCATGCCCGTGAATGGGTTGCAGTTGGTGTACAACAAACCAATATTCCCCAAAGGGACTCTACGTGTTGGTATTCTAAAAATTTGCACAAGGTACAAAGAAAGGAAAAAACACTGTAGCAGAACAGATAAAAGCTTAAAGAAATGGATAGTGGCTAAGAATGTAAATACATACTTAGGTATTCAGGTTTTAACAAAATAAAACTTATCTAGTTCATTTATTTTTAACAGTGGAAAGTTTATGAACTTCAAAAATGTTTCAAATTAATGGAATGACTGTCCAATGCGAAGTTTACAAGGGAAGTCTGTTAGCGAAGTTTCTAAGACACAGTGAGTCGTTATAAAGTTACTAAATTTTGAACAGTTCATAATTTTGACATTGTTCTTTCCGTTCTTCAATTTTGTTGTAGTCGTAGGTGGGTTCCCTCTATCTGGCATAATTTATTTTGTCCGAAACGCTTAGGACATAACAGACTTGGCATAATCTATTTTGGCATAATTTTAATGAGGCAGAAACATCGCTTGGCATAAATAACAATATTTCGAACATTATTTTGTCCGAAACTATCTTGGCATATTATTATTTACGCCGAGTATTGTAAGACAGAAATTAGATTTGCATATTTTTTTTTGGTATATAGCCACATGTTCGAAACTTACCTTGCATTTTTCGTCAGGCAGAATTTGTTGTGAGGGTGAAAATTTCTGCGTGAGCGAGCGAAGCGAGCGAACAAAACCTTCCGGGGCAGATCCGACTCGGACAGGTTAGGTTAGAAGACTAAGGCGGGAGCTTTGCTCCCGCCTTAGTCTTCGAGGTTATTTTTTTTTAACAACTTAGAAAGTGCTCCGCTCAGAAGTGTATGCTAAAACAAACTATGCCGATACTTTTTATGCACATCCAGATTATGCCTCATTATTAATAGGAGCATCAAAATTATGCACATATAATATTCGGACAATTCGAAATCTGCCATAACGAACTATGCCAAACTTGAGTATGCCACAACAGTTTCTGCACAAAGCCCATTATGACTACATACATTATGCCATATAGAATTATTCATAAAAAAATTATGCCACAACAGGGTGAACCGTCGTAGGTATAAGCAATATAATAGTACATTACATTACAATTGTGAAAAAACGATAATCAAAGTGAGTGGCGACAAAATTAAAACACGACCGAAGGGAGTGTTTTAAATAAACACGGGTTCGAATTTCTTTTTTGCACGTGTTTCGTGCGACGTTTTTTAGTACAGATAGCCCTCCCAAGTTCTAACCTAATAAAAAATTAACCATTTTTCACACTATTGCGTAAAAAATTGGATCGGATTGAAGTGTCACTGATCATTCTTTGATAGAAGATTGATGATGGGCAGCAGCGTTATCGTAGTGGACACATTACTGCGATGGTCAATCCGCTTGCCCAGCGTATCGAAAATGGGCATTTACCTACCCGTGTTTATCTGTTTATACCTTTCATATATTATTAATAGAAGAGGCCTACGTCCAGCAGCGGACTGAGATAGGCTTCTATTTTAGTTAATTTTAGTCTGTTTTACTTTTAATGAAGTTTCGCCTAGCTACGCGTAGTAAACAATATCTAAGAAGTTAGTTAACAATCCTTTGACGAAATTGCTAAAGGCAAACGTGGGATATTGCAGCCAGAATTCAATTATGATGCACTGAACAAACTTGGCGCAGTGACAGCCCTGCATCCTTACCACGAGTTTTGTGCGGCAAAGTTTAGTGGTAACCCTGCTGCAGTGTTATTCACTAAGGAAACCGCCTTGCTGTCAGCGCTGTGTCAGAGCTGCGGCAGCGTCGAGCCTAAAAACGGTATTCACTAATGTACTTTAAACGACACTAGTGGCGACGAATGCAGCGTGAACTGGAACTACACTGCGTCGAATGTTTGACGTTTAATGTACGATCTTCTCTAACGAAAAACAGCGACGAACTCTCCTACAACCTCGCTCACAGCCTCGATTCCTAATGTCAAATCAAACAGCTAGGATTTTAGACAAGGCTGTCTCGACGTCGAGCTCGTTGACGAAAGCAGCGTCGAATGTGTGAATAAGAGAATAGCTTAGCTGTAGCCGTACCATGACATGGCAAGTATCGGTAACGTTTTTAACGTATACTTTATTTTCAAAACTGTACAAATTACACATTAAATAGAATCTAACAAACCTAATTATTTATTTATTTTGCCGTGTGGTGACGGCAGTCAGAATACATTTGTCACCACCCCAACTCTTCCCGCGGGTGTTGTAAGAGTTGACTAAGGGATTGAAGTGTCACTGACTATTCTTTGATTTGATTGATGACGGGCAGCAGCGTCATCATAGTGGACACATTACTGCGATCGCCAATCCAATTATCCGCCTAGCGTGGCGATTATGGGTATTTACCTCCCAATACGTCTCACGTTTGTATGGAAAACATTTTTTTTTTGAAAAAAGGTTGATTATCTCTGAAACAAAGCCGAATTCAGGAAATTTTAAATAACTTTAAACCCCCTTATTCATAAACGTTTGTTAACTTAACAAGCCCCTAATAATTGTTTGTCCCTTTCGCTCTTATGGACACATTGTTAGGACCGAAAGAGACAAACAATTATTAGCGGCTTGTTAAGTTCACAAACGTTTATGAATAAGGGGGTTAGACTCTAAATATGGTCAGGAATTCAACATTAAAATCTTTCGGAATAGTCGCGAGCACCCTGTATATAATTATTACCAGCCTTCGTGGCCTAGTTGGTAGTGGCCCTGCCTACGAAGCTGGAAGTTCCGGCTTCAAATCCTGGTGCGGGAATGGAGACCTGTGCTCACCGAAACATGTCGCGCGTAGTGACAGTAGATATTTAATATTTTCTAATACTATTTACCACTTTTGTTAGGTTAGGTATGCCTATACCACAAAACTTTACAAGCGTACAATTCTACAAAATTGTCAACATTTTGTATGTGAATTTATACAATTTTGTAGAATTGTATGCTTGTAAAGTTTTGTAGTATAGGCCACTGACCTGGAGTCCTACCGTAAACTTCCAAATTCTCAAATTTCGGGGATTTGTCTCTTTCACTCCAACGAAGGCGTCATAAGAGTGACAGAGACAAATTCCCGAAAACGAATTTCGGTGTTCGTTTTAGTACGCCTGTATTCCCAACTAACTATTCCGTAAGTAATTACAACAGTTTGACAAACTATTGGAATCTGAAGCTACGTGTTGTGCCTAAACTTCGCCGTGTCAAAGTTTGACTACCATTGGCGCCGGAATCTTTCAAGTTTGGAATCAATCATCATTAGTCAAATGTCGCGAATTGTTATGTACAGAGAAATACAGGGTGTTATACTCGCGGTCAATGAATACGACAGGTCGTACTGTCCCATTCAGTTCAAGTTCAAGTTCTTTAATGTTAAAAAACACACGTCAAACATAAAAAATACAAAATACGAAAAGAATTTAAATTATATAAATTAAAAATTGTCAAATAAATTAAAAAAAACTAATACACGAAAAACATCCAATACTAAGATTAAGTTTTTATGTAAAGTTCCCGAACGGAATAAAAAGCCTGGTCAATTAGGAAATCTCTTAACTTTTTGACCAACAACTCATAAGAAGCCGCCTCCTTAATTTCACGGCTTAAATTGTTGTATATTTTTATGCCCACTAGCCGCAATGAATTGGACGATTTTGCCAACCTGACAAATACAGATTTAATGTCACGGTCGGTTTTCCTCTGATCAGGGCGACGCTTAGCATACTCATGTTTGTGTTTGTAAGTACATATATTTGCCACCTCAAGAATGTACATTAGGTGGGTGAATATCTGAGCGTTTCAACATTTTCTATAGCTCATAACTTACTAGCTCTGGGTTGGACCAGTGCGGTATGATAGACGTTCCATTCTACTCGCATGCGAGTAGCTCGCCTCACAAAGGCAAGTGGCATGCGACTGACGTTAGGAAATGAAAACAGTCATATAAAACATGTCTTCAATCTATATTGAAACTCTTTTGCAGCACAGTCTAACACTAGACACCGCATACGATGCGTTTAAACGTTACGTTACCATAATATTTTTTTAAGGGTGGATTCCAAAAACAATGTTCATAAAAGATATAGGTCTATTATTTAAAAAATCATCATCATCATCATCATAATGTCAGCTGAAAGACGTCCACTGCTGAACATAGGCCTCCCCCAAAGATTGCCACAATGACCGGTCCTGTGCCACCCGCATATAGCGGACTCCTGCGACCTTCACCAGGTCATCAGTCCACCTTGTGGGGGGCCTACTCACGCTACGCCTTCCGGTACGTGGCCGCCACTCGAGAACCTTTCCGCCCCAACGGCCATCGGTTCTACGCGCAATGTGCCCCGCCATAATTTAAAAGATATAGGATCGTATTGTTGATTGCTCATAGAAAATTTGAATTTGTCGCCCTTTTTCAGCACCAAAAGTTGTTAGACAAAATTTTACTCCGTAACACAAAAAAGTATGACGTTTACATTAAAGGCTTACCTTTAATTATGTACATTATTTTTTCAATGGACCCAATAGGAGAGGCCCTTGTCCAGCAGTGGACGGATAAAGGCTGTTATGTGATCTTGTACTTTGAGTGCCGTGTGGTGACGGCAGTAAGAATACATTTGTCACCACCCCAACTCCTCCTGCGGGTGTCGTAAGAGTCGACTAAGGGATTGAAGTATCACTGACCATTTTACAAGATTGATGATGGGCAGCAGCGTCATCATAGTGGACACATTACTGCGATCGCCAATCCGCTTTACCGGTGTGGCGATTATGGGCATTTACCTCCTAATGCGTCTAATATACGCATAGTTAATAGGAGAGGCCTACGTCCAGCAGTGGACTAACATAGGCTGATGATGATGATGACTTTAAGTGATCTGTGGCAATAACATAAGGTATATTTGAGGCTCTTGAACTGGCTCAGAGCCGCAAACGGAATTCCCAATTTCCGTTTAGTCTACGAAAATCATTTACTTGTGACACAAGAATATATTTTACATTGAGTTTAAGAAAAGGTTTTTGCTTTGAATATTGACATCTCTTTTATAATCAGAGATCGGATGGATTTGCGACGTTCTGACGTAAGTCACTAGACTTACGTCATTTTGATGACATTTAGTAAGAGATGTCGCACTACAATCCGAGGGCCTAGTGTAGGTTATAACTTATAAAAAACGTCTCGATCGCGTTTACGTTTTCATCGTCATTTGTATGAAATGGCGATGAAAAACGTAAACGCGATCGAGACGTTTTTTATAAGATATTATCTACACTAGGCCCTCTGATCTTTGTTTATAATACACGGTGCTCGCGAACATTGTGAGAGATTTAAACTATGAATTCTAGACATCAAAAAAAAACAAAAAATATTATGAGACCTAATGTCAAACCCCAAAAAAACCTTTTTTTTTACTTTTTGTTTATTTTTTAATATTTCCAGTACTTTTTATCATAACAACAATTTGTTTAAATTATTTATTTGAATTGTTTGTAAGGTACAAGTTATTTCGTTAAGTCTATTCGTATATTTTGATTGTCGGGAAAAAGGTGTGGTAAAATTAGAACACATTGTGGTAGCATTGTAATCAAAAATAAGTTTTATGATGAGTTACGTCGAAAAACTTATTTCGAGAAAAGGTTGATTAACTCTAAAACCAAGCCGAATCCAGGAAATTTTATATAACATTAAAGACTCTCAAAATGGTCAGGAATTCAGCGTTAAAATCTTTCGGAATGCTCACGAGCACCGTGTATATGTTTAACGAATGTAATTCCACAGTCTGTTATCATTATAATCAACTCAATACCATTACGTTAGATATCCTAAACTAATAATAATACAGGGTGATTTTTACTCACCATAACTTTAGGGGGTTAATTCAGAGGTCATTATTGATGAACTTTTACTATGAGTCCGACATCCGATTGAAGAAAAAAATCTGCTGTTCCATACAAGTCCTGACATATTCGTAGGCGGATTTTTTTTCTCGTTTTAGTTGTCGGGTCGATTACATAGTAAAAATTCATCAATATGTGTTCAGAATTTGCCGTGTGGTGACGGCAGTAAGAATATATTTGTCACCAGTAACTCCTCCTGCGGGTGTCGTAAGAGTTGACTTAGGGATTGAAGTGTCACTGACCATTCTGCAAGATTTATGATGGGCAGCAGCGTCATCATACACATTACTGCGATCGCCAATCCGCTTGCCCAGCGTGGCCTTATGGGCGTCCTCCTAATGCGTCTATACGCATAGTTAATGGGAGAGGCCTACGTCCAGCAGTGGACTATAGGCTGATGATGTATACCTACCTACTATTGTGACGTATGTTGTATGAGTGCTCAACAGTGTATTTTTCTACCTCAATAAATCACTTTTTCCAGCGACCAATTTCGATAAAGCCCACTGTTCCGTGTATTGGCGTGCACCAAATTGCTCTGTTGTTGATATTTATCTGTGTTGGTTTAGGTTTTATTATGCTGTTGGTGGTAATCATAGGGTGGCTTAATGGTTTTAATAATGCAGGTTAAACTAGGGCTTGCATTGGCTCAGGCGTGATCAGTTTTACATTTTTTTAACTTCACTAACAACTATAATATAGTAACTGAATTTCCGGGTCTATAAAAAGACAACTTATTAGTTTTTTTTTTCATTAATATTATTAACCTCAATACATTATGAAAAAAATATCGTAATTTGTAATCGAGATAAGTTGAAATAGTACATTACGAAATGACACAAATGCGAAAAATTTCCTTTGTACACGTGTCTCACGTTCTTAGTACAGATGGCCCTCCGAAGTTTTGGGCCTGACGTTAATTGAGCCCACAGACAAATTGAGCCACATCTCGCACTAGCACATAAAAAAAGCAGCATCTGTTCTAAAAAGATAATTTTTACATATTTTTTTGAGTTCCACTAAACGTGAAATTGGTCATCATTTTTCTTTCCCCCAAATTGAAATAGCAACCCATTTTATGTCGCAATAAAACGCCATCGCACCCAAGGGTCTCATTATGTCTGCTAAGACCTCGTAAGACCTCTGAGTTACATGCGGTCTTAAGGGACCCACGGTTATATGACGCCATATTTTATTTCCTGAGATAAGTATGGACATCTTTACGTCAGGGGGTTGGAGAAAGTTTATTAACAAATGGTTGGGAGGAAAAGGCTTACTTAGTTTATGACAGCCTCCGTTGCTCAGTTGTGACTGCCTGCGAAGGTAGAGGTTCCGGGTTCAAATCCATGCTTATTACATATAATTCATATTTGTTCCTTTAATCATAGTTGTTTAAACAACGCCATATTCGGCTAGTTGTAGAAGATTTTAATCCATATTTCTAGTCCATTAATTTTCATATTATCTTCAATAGGCTAGTAACGTGTTGTATCCATATCCCTACGCAAGCTTATCAAAAGACTGGGGATAATAGGCCCATGAAATAATAGGAAATACAAATAATAAGAAATGTGTCATGGGACATTCTTACACTAAATATACAAACAAGCTAGTGTTACGGTAAGCTCAATTACCTAAGGCATATAATGGATATTTGACTTAAACAGTGTCCGAAGGCCGTCCTAATGTATCGACGGTCCCTACGTAAGTTGTCGTAAGTTAAAAATGGCAACTTTACAGGAGAGCACTTTAAAGTTTGAAATGTGTACGGTGGTCACATAGTTCAATGGATTGCTTTGAAAATTGGTATAAACATTAACAAAGATATTATCTTTATGGTGATATAATTACTTTTCTAATATATTTCATACTTTTGCCGGAATTGCACTTACGACAGTATATGACGGAGAACAGAATCTAAAAATTGTGGTATGTATTACTAACATCACTTTACGCTGGTGGTTATAAATGGTTATTGATCGTAAGTTATACATACTACAAGATACGTCGTAATTATGCGTGGAAGTTTGGTCGTATCTGTTATTTACTACATTATTTTGCGGAAACATCATAAAAACTTTTTGTTAGTTATTATTATTATGCCGTTTAATAGACAATTTAATAGTATTTTCATGGAACCTTGATGGAATATTTTGAGGAAATTGATCAGGTGAATAGTTTTTTGTTCGTTTTATCATGAAAAATAGATCAGGTACAGTATTTTTGTACAGTTTCTAGAAAATGTCGTGTTGAATGAAGACGAGATTATGTAGTAGAGTTTAATGTAGCTTCATTGTTTGCGAGTACTGGAAACTATAAAAATAATTAAAGATATTGTAGCTCATAACGACTTACCTACTGTGCACATGAAATTCATCGAACATTTCCTGAATAGTTGCTATTTCTTTTGGCGAGAGGAGTATTATTTTCAGATTGAAGCAAAGAGTTCTCTTATGGTACTGGTATACGTACTCGTGAACATTTTCATGGATAAATTTGTGCTGAAGGCATTCGAGAGTTGTCCGAATAGGCCGAGATGCTGGTTATGAAATATGTATGATATTTTTGCTGTAATTCCTGATACAGTTGTTGATGTGTTACTGACCGATCTAAATGGAATGCATCCCAAAATAAAGTACACATTTAAGAGAGACGTGGATGGGACACTTCGTGTTCTTGATGGGTTAGTAATGCTAGGTCAAAATGATCGTAGGTCACAAAAAGTATATAAAAAAGCTACCTGCTAACTGGCCTATACCATTATCTTGCAAACCTGTTCTCGCGGTTCTGTGATCCACAATACATGCGAAATGAGTTAATATCGTTTATTCACATCACATCATTCGCCTATTTCAGTCCACTGCTGGACACAGTTATCTTCTATTACCTCCTGTTATGTAAATTATTACAAATGTTGCAACATGTCAGACGAAACGAGACGTTGGAGAGTTTGGAGAGGAACAGATATGGTTGGAGACAAAGTCAGCGTACAAGGAGCTCAGGGACGTTTCGACATCATCACTCAGTAGAGAGGGCACCATCATTCTTGCCTCATATTAAAGCCGTGACAAACGAAATTGGACGCTTATTACGCCGGAGGTTTAGCATTAAGACCATTTTGCGTCCTCATACCAATATGAGTACTTCTTACGCTCTCCAAAGGACGGGAATTCACTTGGCAGTTCGGGTGTTTATGAGATACCGTATGACTTCAGTAAGGAATGACGTAATGAGTCTACAAGACTAGGAGCACATATGGAGTGTCAAGGACAGGGGAGACAACTCAGCTATGGTGAACGGCATACGATACAGGCACATCGCATTTCCTAAACGCTTTAATAAAACGAGGATGCTGGTACGGTAAAGATGCTATCTGCCAGTGAAGTTATACAGAGCGATTAAGATTAATTTCAATCGGAATGGGGACTGGACTGAGCTAACGGCATGGAAGCCGGTTATCTCCAAGCGAAAGATGGTTTTGTGCACACAGTGACTTCGTGAGCTTATCATCTGTTACGTAGTGTTCGGTGACACAAACCCGCAGTCGGACATGAGACATGACATCAGTGCTTGCGCAGGACCACCTTCAACCCGTTTTATCTCAACAGGCTCAGCGAGCCGCGCGGTGCTCATCTCATCATTACCCACTTTTTATATTAACCGAATATACATTAGTTTAACCGTTTAATTATAATTTTGTGCATTTAGTTAGTACATAAAAACTTCATTACATTCATCTCTACGTCTGTCATTCAACATTAGGGACGTAATTTTGAAATTATAAGTATAGGCATGGCAGATTAATGACTTCTCTCACAGTTCAAAGACATGAAATAATCAGTTAACAAAAATGCCTGCAGCTTCAACTACATCATATTATTATGAGATCAATATTAAGTGTTTTTAACGTAATTATAATCTTAAAGAACAGTAATATTGCTTTCATGATTAGATACTGCTGCTGTTGGCGGTTTCATTCAGTCAGCAGTCAAATCGTCGATCTGTAGAGACTGTAGATGATGATTTCACTGATGACTGATGACTAACCTTGATAATGAGACAATGAACCTGTATATTGAGCTGAAATTATTGAAATACGCCAACATTATAATTGTAAATTGTAGTAACTCTGTATTTGATGCGGCGTATACTGTCTTAAATATCACTTACAATAGAAATTTAAAAACAATTTCCGACGAAAAATGTCTCAAGTACACATACAACACAAAAAAATAAATAAAATCCAATGTAAACAGTAGTATGTTAAACTTAAGACAAAACATCGATCTTAAACTCCGAAGTAAGTTGTGGTAAGTGATACATACTACAGTATTCACCGGTATCATTAAAAAAAATTCTACATCCATACTAATAAATTCGCACCTGATTTTTGAGTGAAATTGAACAGATTCCCAACTTTGCTTAGTGGTTTTAAATCATTTTTATTTCTGAAGCGTCTTTTATTTCATCTTGGACCACCTTTTGTATTAACTCTAACGGCCGTTTCGAAAATTAATTTTAGTTTTGCAGTTAGTTTGAGTTTGTCCCCGATGCAGTGTCTTACTATTATCGAATAAAATGTATCGTTTGTCCATTTTTGTCTCATCTAAATGTTAGTTTTTCGTAAAAAATGATCACTCACGAAAAACCTCTGCTCCACCGCGTATAAGATCGTAATTAGTACTTACGCTGCGCGAGCGCGGGTGGCCGTCCCGTATTAACTGTCGTAAGTTACTTACTACAGTGTACGACGGTACTTTTTTAAGTTACGATAGTTTACGTGTCTCAAAAACCTATTTGTAATAGGTTTTTTTTAATTTTTTCTTCGTGGAACGGAAACATTGCTAAGAGATATGATGTTTTATGAAATAAAAAAAAATCCCAAATTTCAAGTTACGACAACTTACCTAGGGGCCGTCGGTATTATGATGATGATATCCACACACGACACAAATAAAAAAAACCTCCACTCCCGAAAGGAGGAAATGAATAGAAAACAAAACAAGTTGTTATCATATCGTCCATTAAATACAAAAGCGACACAACTCAAAAACCGTGAAAAATGATTTTATTGCAAAAACGACATTATAAGAACTAATATTTTACGTGACACTAAGACACCTGTCGATTTGACGTTAGAAAGTATCAAAATTATGCAGGTGCCCTTTTTGTACTATCACTCTTTCGAGACTAACTTCAGTGCTAAACTGCCATTTTGTCAGTTGCGACTCGATCGTCGACCAAAACGCACGATATTTTTGTGAAAAAGTGCCATGAAACGAAAAAATAAGTGATTACGTTAAAAATATGTAAGCAAAAGTGCCATATTTGTAGATGTGGCCGTTTTGAATAAAATAAATACGTAAATATTATGTTTCTTTATATAAAAAGAAGTCGCAAAACGGAATGTGGCAGCTTTAATTTTAAAATATCCTCTTAAATTTGATTTTTTATTCATCAAAACTGCCGTATTAGGATTTGCAACCTTTTTGAATTAAAAATATATTCGAATGCATCAATCACAGGAGCCATATTTATATATGATGCTGTTTTGAATAAAGTAAATATGTATGGTTTAGGTTTCTTTATAAACAAAGGAGCCGCAATACGGAATGTGGCAGTTAGGATTCTAAAATGTAACCTTCATAGTACGTTTCAAAAAACATTGTTGCATTTACAACGGTTTTTAATTCAGTATAATATTAAAATCCATAAATGTACCAGACTGAATAATTGAGTATTTTTTGCATGAAATCTTAAAAAATACATTTCATCTTATAAAAACAGTAATTGTAAAAGGTGGTACTACTTTGTATTGTGTTCGTTTTACTTAAAAGTATATTAGAGATTGTGTGGAAGATGACTGTGAATTTTGTGTACCTATAATTGCGACTACGAAGAAACAATAATGGCATAAACTTCGGCTTATTAAGTATTTGTCATACTTTCCTATTATATTATTTGTATACAATACAAGTAAAACAAACATAGAACCCCGCATGTTTTAACGAATCTAAAAACTTATATTAGTAGTATTTATTTTTTCACTTTTTATAGGGATGATGACTGTATTTAAAATAAATTATTAGACATTATGCACGGCATCATACTCCAATAAATTATTACTAAAATATAGACTACAGTCATTATTGTACAGAACTTTTATTTAATATAAGTGTAGTATACAAACGTGAAGTCACTTTTGTGTATTTCAATCTTTCAAAAATCGAAAAAAGATGTTGATTTGACTTGACAGTCATCATGCCTATTGCTTCACTACATAGGTAGTACCCAAATACTAGCGCTAAACTGTCATGTCGTCTAGAAAAAAAATGTTACATTATTACTAATCATAAGTAGATTTTTAGGAAAGACTTATTATCTCTGCAATTAAATATTGAAAGATATACTTTTGTATCGGCAAAAATTAAGTTCTTGCATCAATTCTAATGAAAAAACTAGTCAACCGTCAAAACGTATCAATTTGGATCATTTAGTATGGGTAAAGAAAAAACAAATAACCAAAGATGTACTTATCCGATTTTTATTAGTTACGTGCTTTTAGTACTTATTTACGTAAGGTACCACTTTTTTATATAGCAGGTTGATTCTTGAAGAAAACCGATAATTATATCCAAATTTTAAACTAATACGTCCGTTAAATTCATCAAAATATGTAACCAAAGTTAAAATTAATCAAAGTAACCCCGGTTTACTTTACCTATAAACATGGTCTGACAATAATGTAAGTAAAGAAACAGTAAGAAAAAGGTTTTTTCTGGTTCAGTTTTGTTAAAAAACAGTATTTCTATATTTAAGACATGATTTTATGCATGATTTAAATGAAATAACTGCTAATTTTTTTGTATTTGTGGCCTTTGATGGAAAAAAAAATATCAGAGTTAATGTTATTTTTTTATGCAAAACGGACGTATACGCTTATAAAAGCTTGCACAGCACATATTACTTTCTATTAACCAAACACATCAAAAGAGAGTTAAGATACCTACAAATTGATATATAACACATATAATATTAACGCTGTAAAAAAATGTTGTGAACAAAAAACGAATACAAAATCTTTAAACAGCTCCCCTGGAAAAAGTAAATTTTTGACTTGTGTCGCTTTTGTATTTAATGGACGATATATTGCAGATCCACTTACCAAAGTAATAGAATCGAGATCATAACAAAACATCGCGAGTCAGAGGGTTCGATCTGTCCAAGTTGACTGATGTACGTACCTTTATCTCGTGTCGTCACAGATAACAAAACAGAGAGGTCACTAATAAATAAATATCTAAATAAATTAATATCTTGGGACATCTTACACAAATCAACCTAGTCCCACGGTAAGCTCAATTAAGGCTTTTTTTTTTTTTTTTTTTAATATCTTGGGACATCTTACACAAATCGACCTAGTCCCACGGTAAGCTCAATTAAGGCTTGTAATGTGGGTACCAGGCGACGATGTATATAATAGATAGATACATATAGATACTTAAATACATAGACAGCCATGACCAAGGAACAAACATTTGTGATAAATAAATACACAAAGAATGCCCTCGCCGGGATTCGAACCCGGAACCTCCAGCTTCGTAGGCAGGGTCACTACCAACTAGGCTACAGAGGCTGACAATGTGTAATTTATTTCACGTGCAAATATACTACTTTTGAAGTTATTTGTATATGATTAAAATGATTGACGACTAATGATTAATAATAAACAATAAAACTATTTCGTATCACCCTAAATGGAGCGTGACGTCAAATTGATGTTATCGGCATGAAAGTTACGGACCCTGTGTATATGACATATTATTTTTATTCTGAAAACCAAACTTTGCAGGCTTTCTATCTCTATACCTACTCAGCCTGCAAAGTTTGCTTTCCCGGCGTCTGTAGTAGTGTATTATTTAGCTTCACTTAAACGTTCTCAACTCAAACTTATCGAAGGCGTTTCCCCCCACTTTAACCACGCTGTTCTGCTCTGCGTTTCACCCCCTCCATTAGCCTAACGACATCCCTAATGTATTCAAATTGCCAGAACCAAACTTGAGTACGTTTGTGGATGGCAAATGCTGACACCATCAATTAGTAATAATTAACCGAGTTTCCCCTTAAGGTTGACCGGTGGATTAACTAATTCAGTTTGTTTTGGTGAAATAATTTGGTTATTTTAGGTCTAAACTAAGGTTACTTACGGTTAAGTAATGGTTTGAGTTATAGGCTGTCAGCCTGTGTCTTGTTTTATTTAGATAAATATGTATGTATTATAGACTAGGGTAGTTCAAAAAAATTTTTTTTCAGTTTTTTTTCCACTAGGTTTTTTTCTATTCATTTAGACCTTCTGAATGTTTCTGTTCCACGAAGAAAAAAAAATCTATTACATATCGGTTTTTGAAACCCGAAAACTGTCGTAACTTGAAAAAGCACCGTCGTATACTGTAGTAAGTGTACTTACGACAGTTAATACGGGGCGGCCACCCGCGCTCGCGCAGCGTAAGTGCCGTTACGATCTTATACGCGGTGGGGCAGAGGTTTTTCGTGAGTGATAATTTTTACCAAAAACTAGCAACTAGATGAGACAAAAATGGATAAACGATACATTTTATTCGATAAAAGTAAACACTGCATCGAGAACAAACTCAAACTAACTGCAATGGTCCGAGATGAAATAAAAGGCACTTCAGATATAAAAGTGATTTAAAACCACTAATCGAAGTTGGCAACCTATATGATTTCACTCAGAAATCAGGGACGAACTTATTAGTATCGATGTTGACAATTTTTTATATAATACCGGTGAATACTGTAGTATGTTATCACTTACCACAACTTACTTCGGAGTTTAAGATCGGTGTTCTGTCTTAAGTTTAAGATACTACAATTTACATTGGATTTTATTTATTTTTTGTGTTGTATGTATACTTGAGCCATTTTTGGTCGTAAATTGTTTTCAAATTTCTATTGTAAGTAATATTTAAGACAGTATACGCCGAATCAAAAAAGAGACTTACTACAATCTAGATTTGACCTGACTGCATGAATGAAACCGCCAACAGCTGCAGTACCTAATCATGAAAGCCGTTCATGACTGTTCTTTAAGATTATAATTACTTCATATTGATCTCATATGATTTAGTTGAAGCACAAGGTTATCTGATTTATTGTTTTTTTATGTCTGTGCACTGTGAGAGTAGAAGTTGACTAATTTGCCATGCCTATAATTATAATTTCAAAATTACATTCCTAATGCTGAATGACAGACTGTGTTTATGTACTAACTAAATGCACAAAATAATAAGTAAACGGCTAAACTCATGTATATTCGGTAATTATAAAAAGTGGATAATTAAGTTGAGCCCGTTGAGATAAAACGGATTGAGGGTTAAACCGGTAGAGTTAAATAATCAAGCAAAGAAAAGAATCTAAAAAAGGTTTGAAGGTAAGTATTTGATATTGTCAGAAAAATGTTATGGTGATTTTTGCACCAGTTCAGGATGTAAGCGATTAATGTAACTTCAGAGCCTTGGTCTCAAAAAGTCAACTCAGAAAGTAGTCAACGGTACCTATAGCCGAGAGAGTTATAAGAGTATTTAGCGTACAAAATGTTTACAATGAATACGAATGATTACAAATAAGTATTATTTTGTTTTGGTTGCACGTAGTACATTGTGCACTGTCGGTAAGCGGAATACTAACTCGAGTCATAAAAGCCCTCCGCCTATCGGCGTCGGGCTTCTAACACTCTCGTTAGTGATTCCGTACTTACCTCCCTTGATGCATACAATGTTTTTCATCAACTTGCCGTCAAAAAAAATAAGTTTTAAGACATAATATTATTAAAAGACGTACTGACAATTCTATTATCAAATCAATCAAATCCCTAGGGAATTTCACTTTTCTATTACTCCCGCTTCGCACTCAAGCAATGGCGCTTAGATAGCAAGTGTGATGAAAATACTATTGTATTTTGAGTTTAATAAGTTTAATTTTTATTTGTATGGACGGTTTCACAATTATATTCTTTTATTATATATTTTATGTGATTTTTTTCCGGCGCAACCTCTAAACAATGTCCAATTCAATTGAAATTTGGTGTACGTAAGTTTCAGATACGTTGGACTGGAAAACCGAGCGAAGACAGACAAAATATAGCAATTTTATTTCCATACAAACGTGAAACACCCTATTATACAGGGTGAAACATTTATTTATTTATTTGACTATAAAAAACAATACAGCTAGTCAGCCAATGCGCTGTAGAGCTAAACTAAGATTAAAGAACGTAAAAACAGAACACACAAAATAAACCAGAAATAGGTTTCGCAAAATTGCAGCAGTGGGGCATGCAATTTTGAAAAATTGCCAGCGAACAGGTCGCAGTCAGGTGCGAAGAGTAGAAAATTGTTAATTAATAAATAATAATAAATAAATAAATATCTTGGGATATCTTACACAAATCAACCTAGTCCCACGGTAAGCTCAATTAAGGCTTGTGTTGTGGGTACCAGGCGACGATATATGTAATAGATAGATACGTATAGATACTTAGATACATACACAGCCATGACCAAGGAACAAACATTTGTGATAAATAAATACACAAACGGAACCTCCAGCTTCGTAGGCAGGGTCACTACCAACTAGGCTACAGAGGCTGACAAAGTTAATTAACGCGCGTGCGCGGAATATAGGCATGAGTTGTGAACAGTAATACGCTTTTCTAACTCTTTAAACAACTAAACAATTAAATGCTCCACAAGTTACTTAAAAATTTACAAGTTATTTTTTTTTGTTTTTTTTTTTTTGGGGTTTATGTTTTTGTATTTTTCAACACACTTGCTCGTAACGTAAGTATTACCACAAAGTACCCAAATATAGAGGGTCTGTTTCATAGAAGGCTCAAATAGTTCGGAATATGTTACAATAGATGTCACTAGGAGCACGATTGACTAGTAATAGATTTAGTTTTATTTGAAATCCAGACATTTACTACCTGTTAGTGCACAGTTTTAATTAATTTAGCATCATACATCGAAAATAGTCAAAACCACCCTTTCTAGAAGAGTAAATTAGTAAATAAAAAATTAACTATTTTTGGAATAATTTGATTTCAGCGCCATCTATTATTGCACGTACATATTTTTATGCGTTTTTCTCGATACGCGTCAAACAGTACACTACTCGAGTCTTGACAGAAATAATCTATAGATGTCGCTAAACAAAATCTTGCATATATTGATTTTAAATGTTTAAGGAGGTCTAAAAAACCGAAAAACTAATAAATACATACAAAAAAAAAGTAAAAAGTCCCTAAATCGCTAATAATAACAAAAAATACATACCTTACAAGTCATATGCTAGGATTTGAACCCGTAACATCACAACTGATAACAATAAATAGCCGAGAGCCTACCGCGCCTCTCTCGCACTCGTGAATTCCACTATAAGTGTGACAGGGAGGCAACACTTCTTTCGTTGTTCGCGGTAGGGCCTCTGATTAGGGTATATCCGAATTATATAACAGATACATTGCGGCGCGGCGTTGCCGTTTAGTTGTCAGCATTCTCTTTGCTTTACCGTAATCTGACGAGCTGGCAACAAACGAAACGAGAGCCATAGAAAATTGAAGGTAATCTGAGCATTGCATTCTGTTTCTATTCTACGCTTCAATACCAAACTCACATAGCGAAATAATAATTAAACTCTTACTAATGGCACTCTATCAATATCATTGGCAATAAATAGCTCTACTCTGTCCAACATCCAACAAACTCTGTAAGAAAAAAAGGGCTAATACTAATTTTCTCGTATTGTGTCTACATTTTTTGAATTTGCCATTTGTGTCCATTCTAAGATCCAAGATGGCGGGAACTTTTTTTGCAATTTTCATCATTGTACTCGTTTCTGACTAATTCGCATACGTGGAATATCATTTTTGGGTCCATTCTAAGATCCAAGATGGCGGGAACTTTTTTTTTGTAATTTTCATCATTATACTCGTTTCCGACTAATTCGCATACGTGGAATACGATTTCCGGGTCCATTCTAAAATCCAAGATGGCGGGAACTTTTATTTTGCAATTTTCATCATTATACTCGTTTCCGAATAATTCGCACACGTGGAATACGATTTCCGGGTCCATTCTAAAATCCAAGATGGCGGGAACTTTTTTTTGCAATTTTCATCATTGTACTCGTTTCCGACTAATTGACATACGTGGAATACGATTTCCGGGTCCATTCTAAAATCCAAGATGGCGGGAACTTTTTTTTGCAATTTTCATCATTATACTCGTTTCCGACTAATTCGCATACGTGGAATACGATTTCCGGGTCCATTCTAAAATCCAAGATGGCGGGAACTTTTTTTTGCAATTTTCATCATTGTACTCGTTTCTGACTAATTCGCATACGTGGAATAGCATTTTTGGGTCCATTCTAAGATCCAAGATGGCGGGAACTTTTTTTTTGTAATTTTCATCATTATACTCGTTTCCGACTAATTCGCATACGTGGAATACGATTTCCGGGTCCATTCTAAAATCCAAGATGGCGGGAACTTTTTTTTTGCAATTTCCATCATTATACTCGTTTCCGACTAATTCGCATACGTGGAATACGATTTCCGGGTCCATTCTAAAATCCAAGATGGCGGGAACTTTTTTTTGCAATTTTCATCATTGTACTCGTTTCTGACTAATTCGCATACGTGGAATATCATTTTTGCGTCCATTCTAAGATCCAAGATGGCGGGAACTTTTTTTTTGTAATTTTCATCATTACACTCGTTTCCGACTAATTCGCATACGTGGAATACGATTTCCGGGTCCATTCTAAAATCCAAGATGGCGGGAACTTTTTTTTACAATTTTCATCATTATACTCGTTTCCGACTAATTCGCATACGTGGAATACGATTTCCGGGTCCATTCTAAAATCCAAGATGGCGGGAACTTTTTTTTGCAATTTTCATCATTGTACTCGTTTCCGACTAATTCACATACGTGGAATACGATTTCCGGGTCCATTCTAAAATCCAAGATGGCGGGAACTTTTTTTTGCAATTTTCATCATTGTACTTGTTTCTGATTAATTCGCATACGTGGAATATCATTTTTAGGTCCATTCTAAGATCCAAGATGGCGGGAACTTTTTTTTGCAATTTTCATCATTGTACTCGTTTTTGACTAATTCGCATACGTGTAATACGATTTCCGGGTCCATTCTAAGATCCAAGATGGCGGCTACTTTTTTTTTGTAATTTTCATTATTATACTCGTTTCTGACTTATTCGCATACGTGTAATACGATTTCCGGGTCCATTCTAAGATCCAAGATGGCGCGAACTTTTTTTTGCATTTTTCATCATTATACTCGTTTCTGACTAATTCGCATACGTGGAATACGATTTTCGGGTCCATTCTAAGATTCAAGATGGCGGGAACTTTTATTTTGCAATTTTCATCATTATACTCGTTTCCGAATAATTCGCATACGTGGAATACGATTTCCGGGTCCATTCTAAAATCCAAGATGGCGGGAACTTTTTTTTGCAATTTTCATAATTGTACTCGTTTCTGACTGATTCGCATACGTGGAATACGATTTCCGGGTCCATTCTAAAATCCTAGATAGTGGGAACTTTTTTTTTGCAATTTTCATCATTATACTCGTTTCCGACTAATTCGCATACATGGAATACGATTTCCGGGTCTATTCTAAAATCCAAGATAGCGGAAACTTTTTTTTTGCAATTTTCATCATTATACTCGTTTCCGACTAATTCGCATAAGTGGAATACGATTTCCGAGTCCATTCTAAAATCCAAGATGGCGGGAACTTTTTTTGCAATTTTCATCATTATACCTACTAGTTTCTGACTAATTCGCATACGTGGAATATCATTTTTGGGTCCATTCTAAGATCCAAGATGGCGGGAACTTTTTTTTGCAATTTTCGTCATTATACTCGTTTCCGACTAATTCGCATACGTGGAATCCGATCAAGATGGCGGGAACTTTTTTTTTGCAATTTTCATCATTATACTTTTTTCTGACTAATTCGCATACGTAGAATACGATTTTCAGGTCCATTCTAAGATCCAAGATGGCGGTAATTTTTTTTATAATATTTGTCAATGTACTCGATTTCGACTAATTTATAAACGTGGAACCCTAATTTGGGGTTAATTTAATATCCAAGAGTTTTTATATTTAGCATGTTCTTATGAGTAGCGGAAATGCAGTACCTATAATGAAAAAAAAAAACTGCACAAAAGTTCAAAAAAGGTTCCGCCATTTTGTATCTTACAATTGATTTACTTTTGGGCAGTTTTTATCATTAAAGATACTCCATTTCCAATACATATACGTAAATAACCTTAGATCTTAAATTCGCCCTAAATTCGGGTTCCACGTTTGTAAATTAGTCGAAAACAAGTACAATGATAAAAATTACAAAAAAAAGTTCCCGCCATCTTGGATCTCAGAATGGACCCCAAAATCGTATGTGAATTAGTCAGAAACGAGTATAATGATGAAAATTGCAAGAAAAATGTTCCCGCCATCTTGGATTTTAGAATGGACTCGGGAATCGTATTCCACATATGCGAATTAGTCGGAAACGAGTATAATGATGAAAATTGCAAAAAAAAAGTTCCCGCCATCTTGGATCTTAGAATGGAACCAAAAAAATTATTCCACGTATGCGAATTAGTCGGAAACGAGTATAATGATGAAAATTGCAAAAAAAAGTTCCCGCCATCTTGGATTTTAGAATGGACCCGGAAATCGTATTCCACGTATGCGAATTGGTCGGAAACGAGTATAATGATGAAAATTGCAAAATAAAAAGTTCCCGCCATCTTGAATCTTAGAATGGACCCGAAAATCGTATTCCACGCATGCGAATTAGTCAGAAACGAGTATAAAGATGAAAATTGCAAAAATAAGTTGCTGCCATCTTGGATCTCATAATGGACCCGAAAATTGTATTCAACGTATGCGAATTAGTCAGAAACGAGTATAACCCAACTCTGTCAGGAATAACTAGGTACACTCTTCATGCTTCAAGTTCGTCTGTATACTCATTTTCACCCTGTATAATTATGTATGTAACACCCTGTATATATGTATGTATCTATCGGATCTATGATCACTTTGTATAACTATAAAACGAAACGAAAGAGCTCGTGATTCTGAGTAGAAAAAAATGTAAAAAAGTCCATATATGGAAAATTTTAAAAAACGACAACAAAATAAAAACCCGCCCGTTTGCACCTTGTAAAACACTGTTTTTACAAAATCAAAGATTATGCGCAACAAAAAACAAAAAAATAAAAAAACAAAGTTTGAAAAAAAAAGAAACAAAATAACATTTTCAGCGCGTATTGTTAGGATTTGAACCTGGTACCACTGCTTCACAGCCAAACGCATGAACCACAATACCAACCTCCCTATATAGTGGTACGGCGAAATATGTTATGTGTTGCAAATGATCATGCGTTTCGTTCGTGGCAAGGTAGTGTATACTGTTTCAGAGCCATCTGTACAATGCCCACGAGCAACAAAGATCAACCGTGGCGCCGTCTAGTAGTAACAACATTTCTGGTGGATGCATTTTAATGTATGGTGCTGATATATCTACTTAAACTAAATAATCTCTGGTATTACTGAACCGCTATTAGGCTCATAATCCAAGATATTAAACACGCGTGCTTTTTCATTACGTTATTGCTCTAGTGCGGTAATATCATAACCCGACCAAGTATGTTTGCAAACATTTGCAAGTATTATGTCATGTAGAAGAAGCATTGGAATTTAGCCAGGTTATGTTTATTTTTTAAATTGACCAAAGAGTTGACATGTGGCAAAAATAGCGGAATCCAGAATATTACTTCAAAATACTATACATTTTCGTAAATAAATAAATAAAATACTATAGACTGTGCATCCAAATTATCCAGTAATTATATTATATGTAAAGTTATCGTATTTTAATTTTATGATAATCGTTAATGATTCTCAGTTTTTTTTTTATTGGCTGTTTGTCGATAGGATTGTTGCCTTACTGCGCGCGTTGAAAAATTCCTTAGGTATGCGCGCGCCGTTTTAAAGTTAGGTACCATTTTATTTGTTATTCGGATTGGAGTGAATTTAAAATGTTTGTTGCGTTTATTTTGTTGTGTTTACTGTTATTACTTTTATGTGAATTGTGAACTTCAAGTAATTAACAAGAATAAAATAAAAAGGTTAAACGTAACTTTGGGATAGTACCTAAGTAAGTGGTAATTACCTAGCAACAAAATGGCAACAAAGGTTAGTAAAAGTGTTACTAAAAGTCGGTTATTCCTCGCAAGTGTGTTGAAAAACGTCGTATGAAACTCGTGTGCATTGATCATTATACTCTCTGCTATCTTATGCGCGCTCGCTTGCAGCTCGCGCGCCCAATATCGCCTCGAGTATAATGATCAACTTAGCACACTTGTATCATAATGTACTATTTTGGCTTAAGGATATAATATTGTGAACGACAAATGGACGAATTCGACGAATCTATACCCCGTCAAGAGATTTTGACCATTCTTTTTTAACCGACTTCGGAATAAACCGAGATGGTCCTGTTGGCACCAAGTCGGTGCGATGGGATCTTGGAGAAATCGGTCGATTTCGTTTTTTTTTAATTTGGTGATTATTTAATTCCGTATCTTTACCTATCTAATATCTTTAGTATAGGGCGTCGCGTAGGGCGGCGAACAATTCCTCGGAACACTACCCGTATAGTACATACGATAGAAAATGCAGAGCGAGGTCACATCTCGAATCTCGACGCAGCGTCAGGGGATCAAGCCGATCAGAAATACATTTGTAGTTGACAATCTGATATGTATGTACAATGTACATAAATACGGATGGTAGACGGACTACGAACAAATAAAACATGGAAGCCGTACGCCATACTTAATTGGCTTTCAAAAACGGTCCTGAATTTTAGTTGACAAGTTCAATGCATCACGGCAATGAATTTGAATGTCAACCTGTAGAAACATAAACCGCCAGCAAAGTTTTTATTGGCTATATTCAATAAACATTTGTCAAGATGTTGCGCCGAAATATGCGCGGTGTCAAGCGCCTATGTCCTGCCCATAGACATAAATTTATAGACCGAGTCTATATTATCTGTGGGTGACGCCGGCAATGCCTGTCAACGATGTTTGTTTGGGTATACTAGTGTACCTAAACCGCAAATAGTAAAAGTGATTAAAATAAAGCTTTTCATGTATATTTCTGTTCGATAAGTGCACGGAATGTGATAAAAGTGATGACTTGTGTGGTTCCAGGGTGTAAAAACCGCCAGGGTTACCTGAATGAACAAAATAAAGACATTACGTTTCACCGGTAATTTAGTTTTGGCTTGAATTTTAAGATTTCGAACCTTATTAAGGTAAAAGTAAGTGAAAATCTTATTCAATATTTGTTGCCGGATACATGTGTGTAGTTTTGTGAATTAACCATTCGTATTTGCATTCGTAATGTAATTATAAATAGTGGGATTCAAATATTTGTATCGCATAGTGATGCACTTAAGAGACCGATCGTGATATCGATAAATGTATTGATAGCCAACTCAGAAAATGAATCGATGTTTTTAATTTCGAACAGGTTTCCACAGGACATTGAACAAAGGCTATTATGGGTCAAAAATATCAACAGGCAAATGACTGGTGCCCTAAAAAATATTCAAAAATATGCTCCGCACATTTTAAGCTGTTGTTTCAGGCAAGGGTACGCGCATAAGTGATTACATTCTGACGTAGTACCCACCATATTTGGTAATCCAATGTCATGTCAACCAGAAAGTAAATTAAGTTTTGTTTAATAATAACACTCATGTGATACTTGTGTCGACTGATTAATTATAAAGAAGCCATCATACGAAAATTGTTAGGTATGCTTTAAGGGATGATAAGTTCCATAAAACATGTTATAATGAAGATTTTCTGAAATGCCGTTCACCAGGGCGGCAGCACTGATGTACAGTAGGTATACAGGGTGTAAAGGTTTCAGTAACGATGTCTTTTACACGCTGTATAAATGGATGCGGCTGAATGCACCACACACACTAAGATATAGTATTAACGACCCATTAACCCATGGGTAATGATCCTTTACTGAAAGTAATGTACGTTTTATATTGCATCATGTAACCTTCATCGCATGGAACTAAATTACTATATAAGGAAACCCTTTCTATTAAATAAAGGTAATTCTACCACGAACCACTTGAGTATCATTGCTGCTCCCGTAACGTCAGTCACTTCATGGCGACCCTGCCAGGATGGGCTACTCGAAGTAGCCCACTAGCATCCACTATGTGACACTTCATAGAGATCCTGCCAGTGAGGCCTTGCGCTGCACTGGCGGCGCGCTGCGCCAGCCAGAAAATCCAACTCGAAGTAGCTCACTATTGACAACGATGCAGCCCGCGCACCTGCCCAGCAAACCAGTATCAACGATGCAGCCCGCGCACCTGCCCAGCAAACCAGTGACAACGATTCAGCCCGCGTACCTACCCAGCAAGCCAGTGACAACGATGCAGCCCGCGCACCTGCCCAGCAGCCAGCAGGTTCACAAACATCAAGAAAAATCGAACGCCAGACCATTAAAACCATCATGCGCAACACAAATAAACAAGAACGAGCAGTCTAAGCCAGATCGTCGACATTGAGTCACGAGCGTCAGATCCCGCCACGTCAAGCCACAGCCTACCAGAGCCCTGAAGTCAACAGGTACATGCTCAGCAGTATTCGCACCTAACATTTTTTTTTAATACGTTCAAATAGATTAATTATGTGAAGTGAATACTTCGTACCGCCAACGAATTTAATTGATAATGAATTAGATAATGTACTAAATATTATGAACAAAATTCAAACGTTATATGACGAATTATCTTACGAAAATTAGCTTGGATTCTGCGTATATTAAGAAACGGTATTTAATGTTTGGTATTATTATTAACAAAACATTATTTCAGTGACAAAACGCTTGAAAACGAAAGCAATTTAAATAAAAAAAACAATAATTAAATAATGTACAATTATTTTAGTAAACTACTTTAACTTTCATTACTACTTATATAGATGTTGATAACTTCGTGTTATTAATTGTATTGCAGCTATTTATAACTTTTTACATGTTTGCATAGCTTGCAAATATGGCACCTAGCGACGGCGCGTGTAATCCATATATGGATTGGCATGTGTCGTCTGTTATTTCATCTCAGATTTCGTAGTTCGTGGACTCATTTAGACCACTTCTATATAATTACAATGATTAAACTAAAGTTAAAGAATCCTCAAAATAGATTTGGAATCTTAAAATGTAAAATCATGTAAATCATTCGGTTAAGGAATTTAACGAAATTATTAACATTTACTTTTAGCTTAGTACAGAAAACAGTATTTTCCCATTATTTTTTGCCTGTTGTTTGATTTACAATTTACTTGATTTTTTAATGATGTTGAATTATTTTATGATTTCATTGGACGAGACTTTTATGCACGCATCTGATTTTATAAACTTTCTTTAATAAACTTAGAGTATTTTTACAAAGACGATAGTATTACAATTATGAATTTGACTTTGAAAAATGATTATTGGTGTCGTAATGATCGAAATTTGTAAGCATAGCTAGTTTAAGTATAATTTTAATATTTTTGTTTATGGACAGTAAGTTTAAAAAAAAAACGTTAGCTATCAAATGGTTTTGGAAAGTTTCAATAAGGCAATGAATGTGAAGTAATGTTATGGTTATTGATTGATATATTTAGAGGGAATTTAAGTGGTAAGAAAAACGATGAAATGATTTATGGAAAATCTTTAATACGGAAGTTTTTTCGATTTTGTTTTAGCCTGATCAACTAAGACTAATAGAAATTCTTACATGTTACAGTTTTCATACTGTAAGAGTTATCGTTGAATTTTTATGTATTGTTTCTATTGCTAGTGATAAATGGAATAGTTGACTAGTTGAAACATGGATATTGTTAAGGCTTGAATGCCTATCTCAAATGTGACCAGTGCAGTGAAGTGCAGTGTTTCCTATGTAATATTCGCAGGCGCATTACGCGCTTACTATCAAAATCTGACTGCAATCTCACTTGCCATTTTACCATTGTAACGATAACATCTGTTTAGTTAAAAGTTATTTGCATGCACATCCAAACATGTGATTTGCACCAATATATCCTCTAAAGATATAACATGGATATGACTAGATGTACCTATCGCACATCGGTGGCCCGAGGGGCGGCTATGAGCGATTAGGTTAGCAAGGATACAAGGCAGGCACGGAATCCTTGACTTCTGATCATGATTCGGTCGAGCACCATTCGTGAAGACAACTTGGACACATGGAAGGTTTAGATGAAAGGAAGTGTTAAAAGAACTGCCTGGGTATATGATTATATAAAATAAAATATGAGTGCGCACTAAAAATAATAAAATTTCCTTATATCCTGAGCAAATTAATAAATGTTGTAATAAGGTCGACCGACCGCGAGTGTAACGCGAGTATAATGCGTTGTGAACCCTTGACATATTAAAAAATATGAACGCGAGTGTAATGCGTTGTAAACCCTTGTCATACTTGACATATAAAAAGATATGCACGCTACAGATGCAGTTTAAAGTAAAATAATGACGTCTTATAAAATTAAAGTACTTACTTGCGAGAAACTGACAATATGTAATGATACAGAAATTGTATTAGGTACCTACTCTACTTACATGGACATACAAATGTATTGACGAATACAATTGTTTTATTTTTATTTTTTTTCTCATTTATGTAAGAGAAAATTAAGATTTTGTTGTTTAAGATATCGATACCTTTAGGCTCAAAGGGCGTAAACGCCATTTTGGCCAAAATGAGTTTTGAATGCAGTTTTGTTCAGTTTTTTTTTCTCTATCGATATGTGTAGTTAAAACAGCGAAATTCGACAATTTAGGGCAAATACGACCCACGTATTTCTAGGAGATTTTTTAAAAGCAAGAGGCGTATTTGATACATTTACACATTTTTTTGTTTATTTAGGTAATAAGTTCAGAAATAAAAAAAATAAAGAGGTCTTATAACAAAGTTGTTATAAAATGTTTATAATACAAAACTAAACAAGCTTATACGACGTAGAAATTATGCAACTTAATTTAGGTAGTATGACTCTAGTAGGCTAAATTAGGTTTATACGCCCGTATCCTTGCATTGTACGTTTTAAAATGACTCATACGCCGTAACGTAGTAGGCATGCTGCGCCTCTTACGCCCTATGATAACAAAACTTTTTGACTTATACGCCCCAAGAAATGTACAAATTATGGCTTATAGGCTCGCTAAGTTATTTTATTATTTCAAAATTGCTTACGTACTGTGTACCTATACGATAGTAATGATTCATTGTCATTATCCAATTATAAAGTAAGAATGAACGGTTATTGCGTTATTAAAACTACAGTATAGAAGCGAATGACCATCATTCTAAATCTATGTATACTTACCTGTATACTGGCGTACCTATGTTGCAAGTGTGAAATGAAAAGTATAGACAGATAATGTGGTAAAAATGGGAGACATTGTGTATAATGTGTATAAATTTACGTTCAATTTCAGTCGACATTTTTAATTTACAGTACGCACAGTTATATTTTTTGGTTCTGTGCGTTTTAAACATAAATTTAATTTAATGATTAAGTATTTTAAAAGTATTCTACTCCATTTAGTATCTAATTAATATCTACATAATTATATGTTGGTAATTTAACAAAGGAAGAAATGCTATGTGAGAGTAAAAGATCTTTTCATCACACTTGCTGTCTAAGCGCGCCATTGCTTGCGCGCGTAGCGGGAGTAATAGAAATGTCAGTACGTCATTTAATAATTATTTTTTGGTTGGCAAGTGTGATGAAAAACATTGTATACATCACGGTCGGTAAGCGGAATACTAACTCGAGTCATAAAAGTTTCTTCTAACACTCTCGTTAGTAATTCCGTACTTACCTCCCTTGATGCACAATGTACTATTACGTTGTGTCTATAGGTTATATAAAAATCAAAAGATAAAGATTTGAGATTATTAGTATTCTAAAAGCATGCTATTATATTTAATTTAGTAGTTAATATGTTGGTAATTATAAGGAAAAATAATACTAAATGAGAGTAAATGTACCTTACATTGCATCTAGAGGATATTATTGAAAGAAATATATATATAATAAAGATGTCATTATTAATTGCTGTTTGTAAGAAGCTCATCAAAACTTTCATCTGGAGTATAGCATTATATGGGTGTCAGGCGTGGGCCATGACGAAAAAGGACAGAGAGATACTGGAAGCATTTGAAATGTGGAGCTGGAGATGAATGGAGAAGATAAGTTGGACAAAAAATATCACAAATGAAGAAGTGCTTAAAAGAGTGAATGAAAAAAGGAGTTTGCTAAATATAATAGAAAATAGGAGAGGGAAAATGTTTGGTCACCTTATACGACATGACGCTTTGATAAAAAAACATAATAGAAGGAAGAATTGAAGGAAAGCGAGGAAGAGGGAGACATAGAGGAATTTACATGAAACAAATAAAAGAGAAAGTAGACGTTGTGTCGTATAAGGAAGTCAAGGAGGTGGCTTTAGACAGAGTTAGATGGATACAGTTACATTCATCAGTTACGCCGACAAGATTTTGACTCTTAAATTTACGATGAATTGTTGTTTGTTTTACTGGTTTCATATCGCATTTTAATCTGGGTTTTGGTAGTAGCTTAATTGTCCAATAACGCCATTAACATTATTTTTATCCCTAGACATAAAAGAAAAATATAATCAGCAACAGCATAGTCAGTGTAGACATTTTTTTTTAATAAAAGCAGCAACCTTTTAATTGATTGTAAGTATTTTTTTAACCCCACGGTGTATTATTATATCATCTCATCAGAGCATTGCCTATGTTATGAATGAGTTTATAAGACCGATTATAACTATGGTAATTGTGATATACGCCCCATTTAGACCAAAACTCAAACGTTTAGTAACCAATACTCCCTACATTTTTTGCATATTAAGTGAAGTTTAAGGGCGTAAACGCCATTATTTCAAAAAGTTAAGGGAGTATAACACACCCTTTTTCTTTATTTATTCATTTATCCTAAATGATTGATATTCAAAATGTTTATCTTAAAAATTCAAGTACGTTGGCCAAAATTTAAGTTATTCTGTCAAAAAACAAAGAAGTAATGATTTTTTTTCTAAAATACTTTTCTTTTTTTGCTTCTCCTGTAAAGTGGCAATTTGGCGTTTACGCCCTTTGAGCCTAAAGGTATCGATATATTAATTTCGATTTGTTTAGATTTTATTTAATAATGTAATGTACATGTACAAATGTGCATGAATTCGTAATCATTATGATATATAATCATAAGTTTTTTTTATTACTCTTTTTTATGTTTAAAGTTAATGCTTATGTTACTTTTCTGTTTTTTTTACTCATTTAACTATAAGCACAAAATAATTCTTAGCCATATAAGAAACAAATGTGTATAAATATAAGAACATATCTTAAAACTTTCTTTCTTTTTTATGGTCTTTCTCGTGAACGTCAGCTTCGCTCTTCCGGCAACCTTTCACTTACTATCCCATCTCACCACTCGGGCTTCATGGCCAACTCATTCTCTGTCCAAGCAGCTCGCCTTTGGAATGCTCTTCCTACTAAAATCAGGGAAAGCCCGAACAAGTTCGCCTTTAAGAGAAGTGTATGTGATTACTTTGCTGACAGAACTAATCATTGTTGATGAGTCTCCTTAGTGTTTTCTATCTGCATTTGTATTTATGTATGTGCATAGTTATTTATTTGTGTATTTATATTTATTTATATATATATATATTAGTGTGTATATTATTATCTATGTAATAGTGTGTTCAGTATTGTATCAGTTGTTATTTTATTCATTGTTTATTAGCTTCTCTTGCACCGCTCACAGTTTCTCTGTTTTGCCCGATGGTTGACTGGTAGAGAATGCTTCATAGCATTAAGTCCGCCTTTTGTATGATTTTTATTTTGTGCAATAAAGATTAAATAAATAAAAATAAATAAATAAACATCTTGAATAGCCAAAAATAGTTTTAACGACACTATTTTTGTCTCAAAAAAAAGGGGAAACATGTACAGTAGGTATACAGGGTGTAAAGGTTTCAGTAACGATGTCTTTTACACGCTGTATAAATGGATGCGGCTGAATGCACCACACACACTAAGATATAGTATTAACGACCCATTAACCCATGGGTAATGATCCTTTACTGAAAGTAATGTACGTTTTATATTGCATCATGTAACCTTCATCGCATGGAACTAAATTACTATATAAGGAAATCCTTTCTATTAAATAAAGGTCATTCTACCACGAACCACTTTGAGTATCATTGCTGCTCCCGTAACGTCAGTCACTTCACTGAGGCGTCAGGTCCAGAAATTTGTCTAAATTCTAAGATTTGTACGAGTTAATAAAATTATGTAAAAAAAATAAAATGACCTTCTAGTTAGTTTTTCTTTGAGGCTAGATAATTGTTTCTTAGCGAGGCCTTACCGCTAAGTGGCGGCAACTAGTGGCATACGTTTTAGACAGAACACTTCTTATGACATTTGACATTTTAATTAAAGATAAAATTTCATTAATTTTGTGATTTTAGTTTTATCCTAAAATGTAGATTTAGAAATCATGACATATTAAGGATCGCAGAAGATCGTGATTCTGAGTAAGAAATAAGGTTTATTCCTACTGTATTCGCTACCTAATTTGGTAAAAATATGATTTTTGCCGATAAAAGCATACGATGAAGACTGGACAACACTAATAGTAATGACATTTTATCTAGTCAGGTTGGTAGCATTGTTCAAGAAAATGGAGTCATTGATAGAATTCAAGACCAAGTAGAGCGACCTTATTTGTCTCTTTTCCTTATGGAATACATCTTGAGATGGTAAAGGATGACAATAGTTTGTTCAGGTATGTCTTAATACACGGAATCTTTCCTATATTTTATCTGTGGTCCTGCCCATCTTGGCACAATTTGACAATTGGTTTTGGGGCATTTTTGAGTTGAGAGTGTGTAAGTCTAATACGGGCGATCAATTAAACCAGGCATGGGATTCATTAGTGTAATCATGGATTACAAGGTTATTTTAAAGTTACTCTTAATTATGACCCCACAGAATTTTATTAAGATTATCGGAGCAGTAATGTAGGTACGAACATTTTTGTTATTGTCGATATGGCAGTTATGTCATCTGCTTTTGAAATTAGCTGTCAACGAGCGTTTAACTCGCGTACGTTGCTCTACATTGCGCGCCGAATTATTTTGTATGGAAATTTTTGTTGCTCTAATTTTAAGTAAAAGTTATTTGAATGTACTTATTATGTCGTAAACTAACACCCGTTAAGAGTTTCGCCCGTATTAGACTTACACCCTGTATTATGGTAGCAGTAGACGGATCAATTTTGTAATAGAATGAGACTCTGTACTAGCCTGCTACCGCGAACATCGAAGTTCGCAACTTTCGGGGATTTTTTTCTTTCACTCTAATGATGCCTTCGTTAGAGTGACAGAGAAAGATCCCCGAAATTGACGAACTTCGATGTTCGCGATAGCAGAAGAAGGGCCCTAAATTCCACTAACAAAATACACTTCACTTTGTCAGTCTGCATCTCCGGTTCCCAAATTTCAAGCTAAAAGCCGCATTAGAGTTAAGCAGACACCAACCGCAAATATTCCAAAAATGACTTAAGCGCCTTACATTTCTTATACACTTACACCCTTTTACGTATACGAGGAAAACGCTCCGTTCTAAATAGCCATAAGCGCCTTGAAATTCTTATAAACTTATGCTCTTTTATTATAATGGTCTAGTTGGGATGTTTGTTTACAAAATGTAGTAAGCGCCTCGATGATGCTATGCACTTAAGACCTTTGACGTAAGTAGATTGATACAGGAGAATGCACTAAGCCGGCATAGCGGTTTTATTTCAAGTAACCCCAGTTGGTTTAGGGCTTATACTTAGATAATATTGCTTTGCTTGTTTATACTTAGAATCTACGTCTTAGATAATAAGCTGGATTACATCGTAGATCGTAGGGCAATCTTACATAAATCGGCTTAGTCCCACGGTAAACTCAATTAAGCCTTGAGGTGAAACTGAAGTGTTAGTACTAATCGATAATATAGACGGTGTAATGTAATGAAACCGAATAAATTTAACAGCGTATTCGTGAGGTCGACAGAAAAGTGTAAACCCAGGCCGAAATTAGTTTTTTTTTTACATTTTAATACACAGCTAACAATTTTTGTACGGTAATGCACGAATAGCATCATATTTAGATTAAATTTAAACATAATACCTATAATTTAGATTAACTATAAATAGAATTAAAGGTCTCTGCCCACTAGACCGTACGTACCATGACCGTAGCATGAATGTATCAGACAAAAAACTATTCTTTATATTGAAAAGTATGAGGCGGTGTTGGCCGGCGGCGCCGGAACGTCCTATTGGGCATAGTCTCATACTTTTCAATACAAAGAATAATTTTCTGTCTGATACTTTCATGCTACGGTCATGGTATATACAAAAAGACATATACATAGACAAAAAGTATGAGACTATGCCCAATAGGACGTTCCGGCGCCGGCCAACACCGTCTCATACTTTTCAATACTGAATAGTTTTTTGTCTGATACATTCATGCTACGGTCATGGTATGTACGGTCTAGTGGGCAGAGACCTTAAACGGTCAAACTCACTTGTAATTAGTCACTACGCGCGACATGTTTTGGAGAGCACAGGTCTCCATTATCAAGCACTGAGCCCGTGTTAACGCATCGATTTCGATCTAGATTCGTATACATTTTGCTTCTAACGACCTCAAAAATGAGCCATTAAAGTTATTCGGTTTCCTCATGTCACACCCTGTACCTATATAATTTATAATAGATATAAATGTACTTAAATACACTGAAAATAAGCTAAGTTCACAAATAAATGCCCTCGACGGGATTTGAACCCGGAACCTCCAGTCGCGTAGGCAGGGCTACCAACTAGGCTACGGAAGGTGACAAAAGTAGCTCTCACGATATCCCAAGGCGACCAATCACAGTCAATCTAATTTCCTAAGATTCGGAAACTAATAATCCAATAAGTGATTCCGTAAACAGGGTTGCTGTCCCTGCAGACATTTTAATATAATTTCTACTATTGGCATCGGTATTGCAGTACATAATTATTTAGATAAGAATAAGAAATGTTTTCATCACACTTGCTGTCTAAGCGCGCCATTGCTTGCATGCGTAGCGGGAGTAAAATAGTGAAATTCCCTAGGGAGTAATAGAAATATGTGTACCTCATAGAATAATATTTTGCCTTAAAACTTATTTATTGTCCGCAAGTGTGATGAAAAACATTGTATGCATCACGGGCGATAAGCGGAATACTAACTCGAGTCATTAAAAGCCCTCCGTCTATGGTGTCGGGCTTCTAACACTCTCGTTGGTAATTCCGTACTTGCCTCCCTTGATGCACAATGTACTATTATTAGCACAAATTAAACAGGCAAATTTAATGGGCAGGCCACATTGCACGCAGAGCAGATGGTCGATTGGGTCGAAAAGTGCTCGAGTGGAGACCACGGCTAGGCAAACGCAGCGTAGGACGTCCACCCACAAGATGACAGAAGACCTTGTGAAGGTCGCCGGGACACGCTGGATGCAGGTCGCATCTAACCGGTACATGTGGAGGTCCAGAGGGGAGGCCTATGTTCAGCAGTGGACGTCTTATGGCTGAGATGATGATGATGATGATAAAATATTTGCTTGGATACTTTAACATTCTACTCAACTCAACTAAAACTCGTGAACAGTGAATTGCGCTAAAAGGTCTTCACTCAGCATGATGCCGCAGTGGATCCCTCTAGTGAAACTCACTACGTGACGCTGATTTTCAGTGAAGCCCATTTGAACTTGAAGACACTACCTATAAGACTATACCTACAAAATATCGATCGATCTTCGAAGAGAATCAAAGCTTCTAAGCTTCGAAAAAAAATCGTAATCACTATAATCAAGCTTAGGCATTTTGACTTTGATTTCTGACTTCGAAAATTTGACGGAGACTCCATGGATTTTAGAACCAAGGTATGCCACCAAAATGTCCTAAGCATAATCATAATGATATTATAATGCCCGCTTTCTACTGCGAGCGGAGCGGAGTCATTAATGGGTCCGTTTAACTTTCACTGCTGCTGTGACTCGCAGCCGTCAACTGAATACTAGTCCTTAGCGAGCGATGAACGTGAAACGGAGCCATTAATGAGTCCGCTCCGCTCTCATTGGAAAGCGATCATAATGTTTGTCGAAACTTCGGAGGGCCATCCTGTACTGAAATAACGTCGTACTATAAATAAATAAATAAATATCTTTGGACATCTTACACAAATCGACCTAGTCCCACGGTAAGCTCAATTAAGGCTTGTGATGTGGGCACCAGGCGACGATATATATAATAGATAGATACATATAGATACTTAAATACATAGACAGCCATGACCAAGGAACAAATATTTGTGATAAATAAATACACAAATAATGCCCTCGCCGGGATTCGAATCCGGAACCTCCAGCTTCGTAGGCAGAGTCACTACCAACGAGGCTACGGAGGCTGACTGTACTATACACGTGCAGTCGTGTTTTAATTTAACGCCACTCATTTTGAACTGTTTTTCGCACTTGTTCCGTGATGTATATACTATACTACTGTCCAATAGATCTGAGCTTTCACAATTTTCAGTTATACTATACATTGTTCGCACACATCGTATATGTAAGTTATACTGAGCAACTTTTGGTACCATCCCTGAATCGCGAAGCTTATGCCATTGATGTTGTACCTAACCATCCGCACGACTAACATTGAACGTTATCAAATTAATTGATCACTCAATTACTGCAACTGATTACACCGTAACCGATTATGTAATCGGTTACAGCTGACTGGCTCGGTTGGTGATATCGATCATATATTATGAGCAGATATAAATGGCAGAGACGATAGCCTGTTCAGTCGCATTTTGACGGTCGGTTGTTTTGTGCGATGAACGCAATGTATGTCACGTCAGCGTTAGGGATGAAAATCGCATATCACTGACGCATTATAGTACATTGTGCACCTAAGAAGGTAAGAACGGTATCAGTAACGAGAGTGTTACAAGCCCGATGCCGTAGGCGGAAGGCTTTTAATTAATCGAGTTTGTATTCCGCTTACCGATCGTGATGTATAGAATTTTTTTCAACACACTTGTCGATAAAAAAATAAGTTTTAAGACAAAACATTAAATGACGTACCTAATAATATTTCTATAACTCTCTAGCGAAATTCACTTTTATTTCTCAATAACTCCTGCGATGCGTGCAAATAATGGATGACTTAGAAAGTAAGTGTGATGAAAATAACCTAGCGGTTTACATAGTTCAGCATTAAAATAAAGGCCAAGAAAATGGTGACACCCGGCTATGTATGTATATTTGCATGGATTTACACACAAATCCAGATACGGGCTATTTTTACGCAAAGGCAAGCATCGTATCGTTTTTAAACATAAATTAAACAACCATTGAGGTGAATAATATAGCCACAAAAAATTGTTGGCGTTAAAAATGAGTAAGGTCAATGCGGATAAGACCGTCTATCAGGAAAGTCCGTCTATCAACTGATTTCCACCCCTAACTCAACAGTATAAGACGCATATTCTTATGACGGACTTTCCTTCAAAATAAAATATCCCGGACTTATACCCACACTGACCTTATCATGTGTTTATTAAGACAGTCGCCATTATAGCAATACAAAAATACAAATAAAAATAATTTACCGTATCTTATGGACTCCTACAACTCAATGGGATTCATTAGCGCTTTGCCTACCCTTTAAAAACCTCAGACTTCTTTTTAGGGTTCCGTAGTAAACTAGGAACCCTTAGAGTTTCGCCCGTCTGCCTGTCTGTCCGCAGCATAGCTCAGTGGACGTTAGTACTAGAAGTCAATATTTTTGGGAATAACCGCTCCAGAATAAAAAAAGTGTGCCCCTCCCCATCTTACTTCTGATCCGCTAGTTCAAAAAGTCATAGAATATTTTAAAATAAAACTACTTCAAACATAATTGGCCCAGCAGTTTTTGAATAACGACGAAACCCTAAACTGAGCATGACCTGACATGCTCTTGGCCGGTTTTTATTTTTTCTTTATTTGTTTATTTAAAATGAAATTAAAAAGCGCTCTCGTATTTGCGTGGGCTGTACTTTCTACACCATTTTGCTTCGCGTCAGATATATCGAAATGGCCAGGATGCTCATTAATATATCAACAGGCCTCTATTCACATGCCGTTAGAGACCATGGTCAGATATTTTTGAGCACTGTAGCTCTGATATATCTAATAATAATAATAATAAGCTCATCAGTTATGAGATTGTACATCCCGCGGAAATGTGGGGGTCGCGGCTTCTTAAATGCCAAAAACCTCCACAACCGTGAGGTGTACAATCTTAGAAGCTATTTTCTTAACAATGAGTGCGGGATGCATCGAGATGTGGTGGCAGTAGATCAGAACCTCACGCCGCTCTCCTTGGCAAAAGAGAACTGGCGCAAACCTGTGGTACTAAGCACCGAGGATCGCAGGGCGGTATGGAAGAGCAAGGAGCTACACGGGCGGTTCTACAAAGCCCTCACGGGACCTGATGTAGATCTGCTCGCGTCGGTGAACTGGCTACGATTCGGGGACCTCTTCGGAGAAACCGAGGGTTTTGCCTGTGCAATTGCTGACGAGGTTATCATGACGAATAACTACCGGAAATATATCCTGAAGGACGGTACGGTCGACATCTGTCGGGCATGCCGCCGTCCCGGTGAGTCACTCAGGCATATTATTTCCGGTTGTTCTCAGATTGCTAACACCGAGTACTTGCACAGACACAACCTCGTAGCCAGGATTATACACCAGCAGCTTGCTCTTCAATACGGCCTTGTGGGCTTCGAAGTGCCGTACTATAAGTACACACCTGCGGCAGTTCTCGAAAATGGTCGTGCCACGCTCTATTGGGATCGATCTATCATCACGGACAGGACTATTGTAGCCAATAAGCCTGATATCGTGCTGATAGATCGATCGCAACGCCGGGCAATGCTCATCGACATCACCATCCCCCATGACGAGAACCTCGTGAAGGCCGAGAAGGACAAAGCCAGTAAATACCTTGACTTGGCTCACGAGGTTACCGACATGTGGGAGGTTGATTCGGCGATCATTGTACCGATAGTTGTTTCTGCGAACGGTCTCATAGCGAAGAGTCTCGATCAACACCTCAAGAGGCTCTCGCTAGGTGGTTGGATCAAGGGTCAGATGCAGAAGGCGGTAATCCTGGACACGGCGCGCATAGTCCGGCGGTTCCTCTCCCTGTAGCCCTAACCACCGGCAGCTTGGGCCCGCTCCGCTGCCGGCGGCCCTCTAGGTTAGGTTTTTTATAATGTGTTTATATGTTTTGTATTGTTTTTGTATGTTGTATTGTATTTTACTTTTATAATCATATTATAAAATGCCTAACCCAGGAAGAAAGATCAATAAAGTGAATAATAATAATAATGTATTTATTTCGACCAACCTGGATCATGGGTTAGTAACAATGCACTTAATCTATTGTTAGTAAGTATTACACTCATATAAATTAACACTAAAGTAAACATCTAAATTAATTAAATTAATTCATTTACAATACAATTTATACTAAATGTCAAAACTAGAATTAAATCAATAATTTAAAATTTTGAAAATAATATTAAGTATAATAATTTACAATAAAAATTGATAGGTATATTGTTAAAATGATTAAATAAATAAAAAATGAAATATCACAGTTAATTCTAATATCGAATAATTAATGTTGAAATATAAAATTGTCTCTAAAATTATATTAATAATTTACAATAAAATATTTAGAAATTGAGTCAATATTTAAAAAGAAAAACTACTTAATATATAATTTATTTTTGGTAGCATGTATCATGCAACAATTATTTAAATAGAGACAATCGACCCTATCTGCGATCATTTTCATGACCCTGTTGGGGCTAGCCCGCACTCTGGTGAACAGGGATGTTGCCCGCTTGCGCATAGTGGTATAGAAGCAGTCTACCCGCGCCTCCGCAAACATCCCCGATGCACTGCAGAATCGGGGTAACCCCAACAGTGCCCTAAATGCATTATTATATTGAACGCGCAGGGCGCTGTACCGTTTTTGCGTATAATCTGCCCACAGGCTGCTTGTGTAAAATACTGTACAGTAAGCTCTAAACAGGGTGATTTTAACTTCCTTTGAACAGTGAGCAAACCTGCGGGCTATCATATTCGCTCTAACGGACAGCGCCCTGCGTTCACGCTCAATATCTGCGTTATCTTTGAGGTCTGCTGTGATAACATGCCCCAAATATTTAAATCGGTTCACAATGCGTAACGGAGTACCATTTAGCTTCACAGGTGGAAAATTTGGTGAGCTTTTGCCCTTAGCCTTAAAAACCACACATTCACTCTTGTTTACGTTATATATCAAGCCGTGACTGGAGACGTACCTCTCACAGATATTAAGTAGTTTAGTGAGACCACATGCTGAGGCGCTCAGTAGAACCATATCGTCGGCATAGCTCAAGTTGTTGACACAGACACCGTCAACATGACAGCCGACCCTGGTTCCACTGAGCTCCTCGATGAGTGCATTTATGTAGAGGTTGAACAGTTTCGGTGATGTCAATCCGCCCTGTCTAACCCCACATTCTAACACATACGGCTGAGAGTACGATTCCGACCATCGCACGACATTGACCTGGTTACGGTACCAGAACTTGAAAATGTTGCACACTTCAGCTGGCAAGTTTATACTATCCAGTTTCTTCCACAACGTGTCGTAATGCACCAGGTCGAATGCCTTGGACAGGTCTAAGAAACATGCATAAATGGCCGTTTGTCGGTCGGTGTAGTACTTGATGGTATGCTTCAATGCCAATATAGCACTCTCTGTAGACAGCCCCGGTCGAAAACCGAACTGATTACAGTGTACCGATAAATGCTTATCTAGTTGGCAGCCAAGCAGACCATCCAGCACTTTAGCGACAATGGTTGCAAGCGATATTGGTCTGTAGTTACATTTATCGCTAATATCACCAGATTTATTCTTCACGATTGGCACCACCACTGTTTTCATCATATCACCAGGTAAGTAAGAGTGCCCTACACACAAAGTGTACAGCATCGACTAGACACACTAATGACGCCTGTATATATTATATTAGATATAGACTAGGCATCGTCTTGTCTTAGTTCCAGCAATACATAGGCACAATAACAAGACAATGCCGTAAGCTCAATGCATTAAACCTAGCTTCCATACAGAGTGGAAGGAATTATCGAGCCCCAAGGTTCCTATAATAATCCCACAATGTCGTAACAGATGTGCTTACCATAGAAAAAATCAACTGCGAAAGACTCTGGTTGTCACGGGACTCGAACCCGCTTCCTCTGGATTGCCGAGCCAACGTGCTTCCAATTACACCAGACGACCTTCCGTCGATCACAGCGAATTTAGTCAATGGTATTGTGAAGCTAATCATTAGCGACATTTGTACTTCATGTTTCGAAGGTACTACAACCTTAAGCCACTCAAAGACGTGTGTCTACCACAATCGTTCCTATAATAGTAGGTAAGTAAACACTTTATTGTACACGCAATACATATAAATCACAATTGTAACAAAATAAAAGCAATGTACAAAGGCGAACTTATTCCTGTAACGGATCTCTTCCAGTTAAGCTTTGAGCAATTGAGAGGAAAAGTATAGAGAGACAAACCAGCACTATGTAAAAAGCAAACTAAAAACATTTTTTTTTAAATAATTATGTACCTAAACAGAAATTCAGAAAATTCGATTTTCGCGGAAAATGTCATTTACATTTATTTTTACATTTATATTTTCTAGGTTCCGATAAACATATCCCAGTTTTAATAATAACTTGCATAATGATTGACTTATATAAATATATTTTTTAGTACAGATGGTGCCTTTTTTACGCGCTAGTGCGAGAAGTGGCTCATTTTACGTCAGGTCCAAAACTTCGGAATGCCATCTGTACTAATAAACGTCGTACGAGACACGTGCAAAAAGGAAATTCGAAACAAGTGGCGATGTTTTAAAACACGACCGAAGGGAGTTGATGTTTTTCGCACTTGTGTCGTAATGTACTATTCAAGCCAGTCAATCATCTCAGTGATCCAATAGATTACCCACTCTGTATGTCATAATGTCCAACATAATTACTGATAAATACATAATGCCTGCAGGAATCTCTGTTTTAGCCATTGTCATAGCTGATATGACATGACATAGTATATATAGGTACATACATACACGGTGCTTGAGAGCATTGCAAATGACGTTAATTTAGCATTCTAGACGTCAAAATAAAAGTACATTAGTACATTATGATACAAGTGCAAAAAAAATTTAGTTCAAAACGAGTGACGATAAATTTAAACACGACCGACCATACGATTCGGAAGGATTGTTTTTAATCGACACGACTTACGAAATTCCTATTCGCACGGGTATCGTACGACGTTTTTCAGTTTTGATAGCCCTCCGAAGTTTCGGACCTGTAAAATACTAGAATAGATATAGAATAGATTTGTTTTCGCACTAGAGCCTAAAAAAGGCACCATCTGTGCTAAAATAGTACCTACGTTTCGATGCAAGTGAAGTTTTTACACGTGTACGTGAAGTTTTCTTTTCCGTACTAGTTAGGAAAATAATATTATGTAATCGAATGTCAAATGTCACCAAAAACTTTTCTTTGATTGTCTTGAATGACTTTTTTTTAGATACTTTTCAACATTAGCAGTAAAATAATGCCTTCGTCGGGATTCGAAATCAGAACCTCAAGCTTCGTAGGCAAAGACACTACCAACTACGAAGGCTTCCTTAAAACGCAGTGGCTATTTCTGTTTGACGACACCCATATATTTTTTTCTTCTCTCTTAAAACGCAGTGGCTATTTCTCTTATACGACCCATATTTTTTCTTCTCTAAAATGTACCGATCGGCCAAGCATCTATCGTTCCCAAGACACCGGTGATCAATGAACGAACGATTTGAACGAATGTAACTGCTCTTGTGCAATCATTCACTCTCTTTGAGCATTTGCTAGAAGATTTATATTCAGCGTGTACCTCTTTATGTACAGTCTGCTACCGACACGCGGGTATTTATGAAAGCGGGTAATGCATTATTATTAAAAAGCAATAATCATATAATGTTACTTTGAATTGTACATTTATTTGATAGGATTTTTATCCTTCCCGCTCCAACGGCCATCGTTCTACCGCCAATGTGCATACAGGGTGCTCGCGAGCATTGCGATAGATTTTAATGGTATATTCCTAATTAAATTTAGAGTCTTTAATGTTACATAAATTTACTTGGATTCTGCTTGGTTTCGAAGATAATCAACAATTTTTCCAATTATCGTAACTCGGCATAAAACTTCTATTAAACAGACTTAAAAAAAGAGGAATTTCTCAATTGTAACTGTATGACTGTTTTTTTATTACAATGCTATCACTAGGTGTTCTAATCTTAAAGGGTGTGGACCCTTTGCTTGTCAATCAAAAAACAAGAACCAAAAAACAAAACCTGTCACTAAAATACAAAAATGTTTTGAATGACGATTTGTTGCTATGACGATATTTGCCCTTTAATTATTAATAATTATTAATTTGATCCGATACTGGCAATGTTGAAAAGTAGGTATTCAAAAAACATAAGAAAAAGTAAAAAAAAGTTTTTTTGGGCAAAACTTTTATTTTTACTTATAATGCAAATTTAAAATCTCGCGCAATGCTCGCGAGCACGCTATAGGTATAAGTACATAGATCAAAATTAATCTACTTTTGCACATCAATTCTCAAAGACTAATATATGATACGAACGTCTTATCAACCTTGTACCAGTAATGTAAACGTCAATAATTCGATCAGTCGGTCCGTTCCAATCAATCACTCTCTCTTGGTCTCGGGGGCACAATTGTGCAATACAAATACATAAGTACATACGAGTGTAAACGTAAATGTTTGATTTGAGTTAGGCAATTTTCGTAAGCAACGAAAATTGGTTAAATAAAGGCGGTTTGGTTTCCAAACCATATTAGCCGTGTGGTGACGGCAGTAAGAATACATTTGTCACCACCCAACTCCTCCTGCGGGTATCGTAAGAGTCGACTAAGGGATTGAAGTGTCCCTGACCATTATTTGATAAAAGATTGATGATGGGCAGCAGCGTCATCATAGTGGACATATTACTGCGATCGCTAATCCGCTTGCCCAGCGTGGCGATTATGGGCATTTACCTCCTAATGCGTTTATAGGCTTAATAGAAGAGGCTTACGTCCAATAGTGGACTATCATAGCCTGATGATGTGGTTTCCAAA